>JABUQX010002522.1:12500-35000 GCA_015478945.1 Trachelipus rathkii | reverse complement strand
CTTGAGTTTGTGTTCAAAATTTGTATGGGTCTTCCACATTTTTATTTTATATTCTGAATTTTGATATTCATAATATTTTGTTTGTGGCTTCATTAATGTTTTCTTACTCTGTTTCAGCTTTCAGTAATATTTTTATCATAATTATTTAATCAGAATTTAGAAATGCCACGTGCAAAAAAGTAGTGTGACTGTACTTTTTAAGGAAATAAAAGGTTGCAAAGGCCCTCACATAAAATATAACTTTTGTTGTGTAAACATTGCAAAAACTAGTATTTATTGCTCATAATCTAGAACTAGGAAATTCTGAAAATTTGCCAAACTGAGAGAGATGATTATGCTAAGGCACCCAAGCTTAAGAGTCCTGTTACTGCTCCTGCTCCTTCACCACTGTCATTCTCACACGATACTTCATACGACTGAGATTACCAGACTTATCAGTTATATCAAATTAAATGTGGCTGATCACGCTTGATGAGCCCAGTGATAATGAGCTTGACAGTACACAGCACAGTAGTCAGTTAGTGACTGGCGGTCTGGGCGATGTGGGACTAATGATTGTGAATCAAATGTTGATATTTCCAAAGCCAGATATTTAATTTAGTCATTCACCCATACCTCCTTCATTTACAATCTTGTATAATTTTAATTTCAATATTTTTATTATTTCATTTGCATCCCTTAAGTCACTTTTTGAGTTTTGTCATTCAGACTCATTCTATATAAATATAATATACATTAATATTTAAAAATAAATTATAAATTATGATTATATGATACAAATGTAAAATACATAGTTAAATTAGTAAGTAGAAGCCTACAAACAGCAGTCTGCAGGCTACAACCTACTGTAAATTGTAACGAAAACAATTGATAAAATATTAGGAGAAAGGCGTATCTTGCTATTATAAATCATAATTGGAATTTTTTTTATTTTTATATTTTTTTAATTTTTGAAAAATGAAATACTCAAGTGAAAACATATTATTCTATTTAACTTTTTATTTATACCTTAATTGAAAAAAAACGAAAAAAAAACTTAAATAGAATGAATTTTTATGAAAAAAAAACGCGTTTTTTTCCCAACCCTAGCCCCAATACCCCTGGCCAATTTTGAACCGTTAGTAAAAAACTATATGGAATCCTTATGGACCTCCAAGTGGGACAAAGTCGACGCTCGAAATGCAAATGGAAATTGGTCTATGACGGCAGAGCTAAACATATTGGGGTAGAAGGACATAACCATGGGGAATGGTTAATCCCATATGAGAATGATAATACTCTCTGTAGAGATATATGAAATTGGGTGAGACAGCAATAAACTATCTCTGCAAAAGACCAGTAACGCAGCTGTTAGGGTAGCCTCTACAAAATCGGCAACAAGGTTGAGTTGGTAGGAGTTTGTTGTCAAAGGAATGCAGAGCACATAATGCGCTCTCTACGAAGAGAGAGAGAGAGAGAGAGAGAGAATGATAATGTTGGCCTCCACCTCTAGGCTCTCTTTAGGGGAGGAAAGGAATGCACCAGTCTCGATCGAGTCAAAGGTCAGCATTTTGAACAGGATCGAGCGTTCGAAGCGAACTAATTGAAGACTCCACACACGACACTCCCGTAGCCCAATTTGGACAAGACGTTGGACGTGTTGAATAGCAAAAGGAACTGGCGATCAGCCCCTCAGGGCTTTGCCGAGAGATGACGCAGAAGGCCAAATGCTTTTTAATACTGAGCCTTCAGGTATGTGATATGAAGTGCATAGGAATCAGTTGTCCAAAAGGAGACCGAGGAATTTAGTTTGAGAAGAGCTCAGGTTCAGTTATGGAATAATAACCCCTTCCAGTCCTCCCCTGAAGGATGGAGAGAAACTAAAGCCATGTGAATCACCCTATGCAGTGATTTTATTAATTGCCAACTGGAGCAAGCGCTCAATATATGTAATAATATGTGTAATTCGGCCACCGGAGATGTAAAGAGTATAGCTATCCACATGGGGATCATGTGACAGGGTCGGAAATGGAATTGATCGTCATTAAAAGCTATGGCAAAAAGTAAGACGCTGAGGACGCTAACCTGGGAGACCCCCCCTCGTCCAGCTCAAAGGGTCTGGATAAAATAGCAGAACAGCGAACTCTGTTGCATCTGTCAGTGAACAGTAGGGAAAGAACTGCGGCAATTGGCCGCAGTCCTAGAGAATGCAATTTATGATACCTGTTCGTCACGTGCTGTCGTGCGCCTTTTCCAGATCAAAAAAACACCCTAGCATGAAATTATGGCTGGAGAAGGCTTCGCCAATATGATCGAGGCGAAGCAGAGGATCTTGCTTAGAGTGATGTTGCCAGAACCCAAACTGAAAGTCGGAAAAGGAATGCAAGAACTCCAAAACTAGAATAAAGCGACCAGAAACCATTTTCCGACCAGCTTACATGCATGGCAGGTAAGGGAGATAGATCTCAGATTATCTGCGATATGTGGGTCCCTTCCCGGTTTTGGGAAAGGAACTAAATAAGTCGTCAAACATATTGAGGGGAAGATATTTTTCACCCATATCCTGTTGTAGAGGTCCAGTAAAAAGGCTGATGCAGTTGAATGTAGCTGTCTGAGCATCATGAAGGGGATACCTTCCGGAACGAGGGCACCATCTTTACATTTTATGCCGTTGCAAATTCAGTTAGGGTAAAAAGGCGGTTATAAATAAAATCATCCCATTGTTTCGTGGAGAATTCTGGAAATGGAGTAAAGGTCCAGATTCTTTGAAATGGCTCTGTATAGTGAAAACCCCTAGAGTAAGTTACAAAACTGTAAACAAGAGCATCCGCAACAGGTGCTGGAGTTGAAAGAATATCAGAAATGGCTGGGACATATCAAAGAATGATGGGAGGAGAGCTATTAGAACGTTTGGAGATTCATTTCACAACGTTCCATATCGAGGAATGGGTTTCCGAGTTAACACTGTACACAAGTTTTAAGTACGTCTTACGTGTGCGACAGTTTATGCAGCGAGATCTAACTGCTTCAGCCTTATAAATGATTCGGTTATTAACGGTTGGAGTGTTCCTTAAAATGTGAGAAAAGTTTTCTCGTTTCCCGGTTTGCCTGCGAACATCCCTGAGACCACCAGGGATTGGCCGGTCTACGTCAAGTAGAAGATAGAGGAATGTGGGCCGCTGCTGCTCCGAGAACGGAAGAAGAAAAGTAGCTGAAGCCATCCTCAGTGGCGGGGAATCTCTTCTAGCTTAAAAAAATTAAATAAAAAGGGAAAGAAAGGAGAAACAAAAACTAAATTTAGCAAAAAGAATTGAAATATGAAATTAGCAGACACAAATTGTCTCTGTCCCTCTAAACAGCAACGAATAGACCTTTATTATATATATCTATTTCTTTCTTTCTTCACCTTCCTCTTTGCCCCAAGATTGGGGGTAAGGTGCTGTACAAGCATCGGAAAAGAAAAGCAGTAGGAGAACATGACAAACGTCGAAAAGAAAGCCCAGCCTTACCGCCCCCTCTGTACCATTAATTAGTGAGAGCTCGTCACAGACAGAAAATCCACCCTAGAGCATCATGGGACCGCGACGGACCCTCACTATGGTAAATCTTCAATGAAGGGTTCATCCCCTGGCCCAGGTGGGCCACAACCATGCCCCCATACCAAACCCCGCCACTCTCTCCTATCATGCACCTTTATTCTCGCCTCTGCCAAACTCACATTTTCTTCTCCTTCAGACATTCGTTCACCGACTCAATCCACTTCCTCTTCGGTCTCCCAGCCGGTCGGTTCCCAACACACTCTCCACTATGCATCCGCTAACCAACCGGCTTATCATTCATCCTATCCACATGACCAAACCATCTCAACAACTTTCATTTATTCTCCATTGACCCCTTTCTTCACACAACACAACTCTCTAAACGTTCATTCCTCATTTTATTATTTCTTCACACCACCTAGCATGCCCCTAAAGATGTCCATCTGAACACATTGAACTTTAGATCCTATACCTCTTATTCCAGACTAGCTCACTACCATTACCAATAACACAGTTAACAACATACCCTCATGTAAGACATTCTAGCGCACTCAGACTTAGTCCCATTTACATTCACCAACGATTTAATTGCACCAGCAACCTCCTGCCATTCACAACTTCTACTACACTCTGCATCATCCGTTCCCTTCTCATCCAAAAAATACCCTAAAATTTAAACTCAGACACTTGCTCCAGCTGCTTCATCATCTAACATAAACTTCACACTGAGGACTGTTCCTCACTCACAAACCATAACCTTACTCATTCTACGTTACTTTCAAACCCCTTCCTTTTACATAACCCTGCCAAATCTCTCTACCAATCCTCTCAACTCCTTCAGATTCGCCACACCAAACCAAATCATCCGCATATAATAGGTAGGGCACCCCCACTCCTCTCCATTCTCCATCATTCTAACACCATTTCCTGGCCACCCACCTCGAATTCTTTCATAACCCCATCCATATACACATGAATAACCAAGGAGACATAAACACAACCCTGCTCACTCCCTATTAATCCTAAATAATTATATATATATATAATACCTATATATAAATTATATATATATAAATATATATATAATAATAATAATATAAATATATATAATATATATAATATATATATATATATATATATATATATTGATTGATTTGGAAGTTGTTTAACAAAGCGTATATGAGGTATAGTCCGAGGGATTGAAGGAGAGCAAGTAATAGTACCTCTTATATAAGGGTAAGGATAATATAAATGTAGAAATTATAGGGGAATAGTTTATTGAGTATGTAGGCGAAGATATAGCTGTATTTCTCAAAAGAGTTGCGTCGAGTGACTGTGGAACTGATTGGTGAGGAAAGAACAAGGTGCGTTTAATAGTAGTAGAGGATGTGTGGATCAAATCTTAATTGAAACAAATGATTGAGAAAATGAGGAGAAGAAGAAAAATTGTATTTAGGTTTTATCATTTTGCAAACAGGCAGTATAATAGGATTAAAGGGGAAGAATCTATGGCAGTGATAGTGATAGTATGGGTTGATGAATAAGCTTCTAATGGAATCAAATTATGTATGACGATAGTGAAGCTTGTGTAAGAATAAATGGAGTCGAAAGTGATTGGTTTAATATTAATAGCGGAATGAGGCAGGAACGTGCTGTCTCCTTGGTTATTCAATTTGTATATGGATGGGGTTATGAAAGAATTAGAGGTGGTGAGGGGATGGTGTTAAGAATGATGGAGTATGGAAGAGAGTAAGGTGCCCTACCATATATGTGGATGATTGGGCTTTGGTGCGAATCTGAAAGAGGGTTTGAGAGGATTGGTAGAGAGATTGCAGGGTGTGTAAAAGGAGGGGTTTGAAAGTAAAATGTAGATAAAATAAAGTTATGGTTGTGAGTATGGACGGTCTTCGTGTGAAGTTATGTTAGATGGTATGCAGCAGCTGGAACAAGTGCTGAGTTTAAATATTTAGAATATATGTTGGTTAAAACACCTTCCCCTGCTACCCCTACATCTAATTCTTTCATAACTCCATCCATATACAAATTGAATAACCAAGGAGACATAACACATCCCCGCCTCACTTCCGGATATCAATAATTAAACTAATCACTGTTCAACCTCCAGTTTTATTCTTACAACACGCTCAACCATCGTCCATTACATACCTTTGACTCCTTTCAAAACACCTACCCACTTAACAACCAACATGATCCACTAAACACCCTGCCGTAGAGCTTCCAATTAAATCCTATCATAACACGCCTCCGGCCAAATCCACAAAAACCTAACATTACAAAAATTTATATTTCTTCTTCTCATCATATACACTCACATATCTATTTGTTTCAATGAAAGTAAAAAAATTGACCATATATAAATTAAATAAACAAATATATATATATATATATAATATATATAATACTAATATATACATATATATATAATATATAATCATATATATATATAATATATATAAAATACAACTATTATAATTAAATATTACAACTATAATATAACATATAACAAGTATATATTATAACTAATTATCAGTAATCATATAATATATATATATATATATATATATATATATATATATATATATATATATATATATATATATATATATATATAAATATATATATAATATAATATATATAATATATATTGATCACTGAAGAATTAAGATAATTAATAGAAAATATTAACTTAACATAAAATGAAAATTAAATGTTTCACTCCACTTCAAACCTGTTGTTCAAATTCCATTTTCAAAAATATTATTCTTTCCTCCTCCTCCAAGACAAGAGTAAAATAAATCCCTTCTACTCTTGATCGACTTGCTTGCCTTCATTAGATGTCAGTTCAAGTTTCTGTTTGGTGTTATTTATATTAATTATATAGTTATCAATGATATCATTGAAAGCTTTAATATCTTTATGGCTTGGGTTTAAACTTTTACAAATCCAACAGTATAAACAATTGCCCAAATCTGACGCAATTTCACAATAAAAGCAAATTTGTTTTTCTTTAAATGAATTACACCATTCAAGAAAAGCTTCTTTCCACTCAGTGAACTTTGTAATATTCTTTTTAAAGAACTTATTCAAGAACATTAGGTGTTCTCCCTTATCATTTTTATCCTTTGCCAAAGTCCTTGCATATATTCGGAAAATGTGCCTGTTAGATAAAATGCTATGAAATTTATTGTATCTGTAATTCTCCTGGTCAGGATAGTCTATCCAACTGAGGAGTGTGTCCAAGTCATCAAATCTTTTATCTGTAATTAAAAGATGTAAACATATCTCCCAAGCATCCAAGGCATGTTCATGCTTGAAAAATAAAATATCCTCTTTAGAAGAAACAACCCAATTTAAAATTGGTTCCATTCTATCCCACTTTCTTGTCATTACATAATTTCCAAAAACGTGGAAGCTATTGAGACCAATATATGTCTTACAAATTTTCATTTCTTCCTCTGACAAAGGTAATTCACTGATAATATATTTTATATCATCAAAATTGGCTTTTTTATAAATAAGATATTCCCGCAAATTAAGTTTTTTTAACATAATCATGTAAAATTCTTTAGTTTCCTCAACGGATAACTCAGCCCACTTAGGAATCCCATTAACACAACCTGACTTATTATTCATTAAGAAGAGATCAAGGCATACTGTAGATAACCATGTTTTGTTACAAAACAACAAGGAAGTTTTGAAGGATTTTACTCTTTCCTTGGGCAATTCTGTCCACTCTAAGAATTCATCAATACAATGAAATTTTTGCCTAGCAAGGACACGTCTAAAATCATCAATAACTTCCTCTTTAAAGACATAACGATTTTTAAATTCTTTACGTTTTTCCTCAGAAAATTTGGTCCATTTTAAGAATTTTTCAATCTTATCAAAACCTTCGCTGAGTTCAAAGTAGTCTCTCTCAAACTCTCTATTACAAATGCCTGAAAATGCTATACATTCTTTATACTCGCAGATTTCTTTTTCAGATGTAAAAAAACATTGCAAATAATCATCAATACACGTAAAATCTCCGCAGAATTCCTTCAGACAGTATTCAGGAATGCAACCAAATTTCAAAAATATTTTTTTCTTGCATACTTTGCTTTCCTCCGATGTCAAAATCCAATTGAGACTTTTATCAAGGATTTCCGGGTGTTCAATTAAAAACGAAATTTCATCAGGCGAAAATGATGATGACAAGTTTTGCATAAATTCTTTAATTCCTTTGTCATTTAGTGCCCAATTCAAAATTACATGAACTTGATCCAACTGATCACTTAATATTAAGGTTCTCAATTTATAACAAATTCTCTCATTATAAACCAAGTTCCTTTTGGAATTTACAATATTTTTTTCTTGGCGTATACAACATTCAATAAACAAATCGCATGTTCTTAAATCGCAAACTTTTAAAGCTGATACGCAAATGGATAGTCCATATATTCTTACAATATTTGATTTCTCTTTCGGCGTAGCGCTTTCTAAAAACTAGTCGTACTATGGCCTTCTTTCGGCATTGACATGGAGATAAAATAACTTTGTGATTATGGTGGAAATTAAATTATGAAGTTTTTTCAATTGGCTCATGAATCAAAGAAAATCTTTTAAATGAAGACTTCTGGCCTGCGGGAATAATTTCTAAAAAGGAGATAATAGTCGTAAAGTGTATATGAAAGTTCGTGGCACATAAAACTCACTATACATTTAAACAATTGATAAAAAACATAATATAGGAATAATACAGATGTTTTGCAAAATTCCTTCACTGTTCGCATAAACATATCCTGATAGGGCCAATGTAAGAAGTAATAAAGTAACTTCCTTACCGATGGGGATATGAGTGAGGAAACTAGTAACTTAATCTCTTTCTTATCTGATCTTAGAAGTAAAATCCTTATAAAATCTAATATTGGCTCAAAATAGAACTGAAATCCCACAAAATGATGACCATAAATACAATTATCTTTTACCTTTCTTAAATATGTATCCAAACAAAACCTAATCATTTTACGTCTTTCAGCCTTGTTTAGGTATTTCCAAAGAACTTTAGTTGCAACCTCATTTGTGTAAAGGACTGCCATTTTTTTAAATTTTATCGCGAGTAAAATCGGTCGCAAGGCAACCGCTCAGCTGCGTCAACTATCGACATCGGCGCGAACCACTTAAAAGATAGTACTATATGGGGGCCTGAACCATGCGACGGTAACGTGTTTACGCTCTTCTATGTGTCACAGGTCCTAAGTCCAACACGACAGTCCACAAAAAAGGCTGGACGCTAAGTACTTGCAAACACTGCACACAAAATGATGACCATAAATACAATTATCTTTTACCTTTCTTAAATATGTATCCAAACAAAACCTAATCATTTTACGTCTTTCAGCCTTGTTTAGGTATTTCCAAAACTTTTGAGTTGCAACCTCATTGTGGTTAAAGACTGCCATTTTAAATTTATATACCTGAAATGAACAATTTCTATTTTTCAATAAATAATGGTACTTCCCCCAAAGGCAATAAGACCAAAAAGTGACCATTTCATTGTCCCCTCCAATCCCAATACGGTTTTCATATTTTCCTTTGTTGATAATTGGTCTCTCATTTTCAGGAAGTTGTCCCCACAAGGCAGGGGCATCTGTCAAAGAGTAATAACACAAGCAATACAAAATCTAAATGAAGAACTTAATTTTGTATCATTTATCAACCCCTTGGCCGCCAATTCCTTGTCAATCATTCCATTTGATGTAAAAAAGGAACTTCTAAGAAAGTAATAACCATATTTAAATGGCAAGCCAAATTTCTTCTCATGAAATTTTGCCCATTTTACAGATTGCATTAAACAAAAAATAATTAAAGATATTGGGATTTTATCTCTGAACACATGAAAGTTCTTCAATGTGTCCCATACTTTCCTTTTCACCTCTGGGTACCAGGAGTCATTAACATCTTCAAAATCAAATTGATTTTTGGTATCCGAATGCCACAGACATTCAAAAATTTTCCTTAAACATCTTGCGTCACTTTGCGTGTAAAAATGCAACCTTAAACGCACAAAAGATCTTTCAACGGAGCAACCATTTCACATATGCAATTCTGTGTATATATATATAAATATATATAGATATAATATATATATATTATATATATATATATATATAATATATATAATAGATATAATATATATATAATATATATATATATATATATTATATATATATATATATATATATATATATCCTGTCATCGTACGGCTAGTCATACAATGACACCACTTCTCCTGTACATACAAATTATAAAACGGGGTCCCTCAGGGTACCATCTTCTTTCATAAAAATTAATAACTATACAGACGATTTAACAATCACAGCTCAAGATTCTTCTACAAATACAACATGCAGAGAAATACAACAATATATAAACCAATCAAAAGAGTGGATAACAACCAACAGAATGACCGCATCACCTCAATAATTCTTTATTCATTACTTACCCCCAGACATAAGATAATCAAACATTCACCTACCAGTAATGTTGCCCCATCTTCGCTCTGGGCAGTGGGCACCATCCCTCCCTTCAAGAAATGAAATTTAAAATTAATAATATACCCTCCCACTACTGTCAAACATTTCCCTCCCAGACAAACTACGACACAAAATATCTCTTATTAGACTGCTCTGACTTAACGAACATTAGACACAACTTTGATACACTTTCTTTAACAGATCTCAGGCCAGGTTTACGGTGGTGATGAAATATCTTGATATTGCCCGCTTCTCATAGAAGTGGATCTCGTTGAAGGGAAGCATGGACAAGGTGCAACAGAGTAGGAGTAAATAAATACAATAAATTAAATATATATAATATTATATATATATATATATATATATAATATATATTAATATATTAATATAATATGTAGAAAATATCAAATGGAATGATGATAAAAAATTGAAATGAACTTAAAACGTTTTCTTTCATATGTACAACCAGAAAAAAATATATATATATAAAAAAAATCTAAACATTAAAAATATCTAAACCATAAAAAATATCTAAACCAATAAATAATATATATAATATATATAATATATAAATATATATAGTATACAAAGTGGCACCCTTAATGAGAAAGTTAACGTCGTAATTCTTAATCGTTAACAAAAAAAATTAACGCGTTAACATTAAAGCGTTATCGGTAAAGAATGTAGCGGAGTTAACTTGCATGTCTTCATATTTTTTTTTTTTTTTTTTTTTTTTTTTTTTTTTTTTTTTTTTTTTTTTTTACAGTTTATCAACACCACTCACGGAGCAAAACCCTATTAGGGGGGGAAAGTGCAACGCCAAAATTTTCATCCGCTAGCGCGCAAATTACGCAGATGAAAATAGACGCAGGCTTTGGAGTGAGGGAGATTAAATTCAGCAGGAAACAACAGAAGATGAAGAGAGTTCCACAGAACAGGGGTGGAAGGAAAAAAGGAAACACCGCAGCAAGCTAGCCTGGAGTTACCAATATTCACACAAAACTTCTGCGCAGATACACACAACCCCTTGTGCTACGGAGGGCGTCGTAAAGGGGTGGTACCGTATGGCAAGTTCCCTCGAAACACCTGCTGCCTGCGATACCTTATAGAAAGAGATAAGCAAACCAATATCGCGTGCGCAAAAGATAGAAAGGTTCAAGTAACTGGAAAAGTACATAACAGTTTATAACCTTTTGGCTTTTGACTCGACCCCTGTCCAAAAGCCGGGTAAAACCACCCCAAATGAGAGAACAGTACTCTATACAAGCCGGATGAGACCCTTGATAGCTGGAGTAACTGAGAAGAGGAAAAAATTTCTCGCAGTCTAAACAGAACTCCCAGTTTCTTTGAGGCTGCCCTAGCAACCGTTGTGATGTGAGGTTTCCAAGACATTTTTTTATGTTAAGGCCATGCATGTTTATATTGTCAACAGGAGAGACGAAAAAACCGTCAAAAGAGAAGGAAAGTTTGAAGGTATTTTAGAGAGGAGATGTAGAAGTTGGGCTTTTAAAGAATTTAGTTTCAGCAAGGTTGAGACGACCCACCCGCAAATTCTATCTACATCGAGAATAGGAATCGGAAAGATAAAGACGAGAGGCAAATCTACACTGTAAATCAGAGAGAATTAAATGAGCTTGAAGAATGAAGTCGAGTCATCGGCATATGTATGGATAGAGTTAGATGTGCAAGTGAAAAGATCATAATGAAAAAGTAGAAATAAAGTAGGAGATGAGACGAAACCCTGAGGAAATCCACTATAGGACAAAAAAAAAGAAAAGAAGAAAGAAGTTCGCTCCATCAACCATAGCCGAGTTTAGCGACTTAAAAGAAAGCTAGACATAAAGTAAGCAAAGAGAAGAGGAAACAGGGGAGCTTTGGAGAGCAATGATGCGTGCCATACCCGGGTGAAATGCTTTGGAGTATTATCAAGCGCCACTACGCAGTCTGCCCAGTGTTCCTAAGACGAAAACCCATAAAATCGGTTAAAATAGGAAAGTAATATCGCCAGTAGACTTTGAACACCAAAAAAGCGATCGGAAAGAAGAGAAATGAAATTCCAGATGATCTAAGAAGGGAGAGTAAGAAGTGTTTTCAAAGATCTTAGAAGAATACAAGTAGAATTATAGGGCGATAGTAGAAAGGATCAGAGCGGAATAGTTGACATGCATTGCTTCCCAACACTGAGGGAAAAGTGCTAGTATTAAGACTAGAGAATATAGTTGAACGAGGGGTGTCGTCAGTTAAGCACATTCTTTCATGGCACTGTTTTTTTCCAACATGTTTAGGCAGCACTATTAGTAATTAATGAAGAATGATAGCCACATCTTGAGCCATTGAGAGGAGCGTTTAGGAAATTTTGCAAAAAAAAAAGTTTCTCTCATCTATTTCGAAATCGAATCTAATACAATTTAAAATCTGATAAGAAAATTTATTTTATTAAAGACTCAAAAAATTAAGTTAACGTTTAACGGATGTAGGGGAAGAATTTTAACGTCGTTAATAGTCCTTTACTTTTTTTCGAAATTAAGAAAGCATTAAAAGTTAACGAAAAATTAAAGGAGTTATTTAACGGTTAACGGTTTAAACGCGTTAATGCCCACCTTTGTATATATATATAATATATTATATATATATATAAATAATTAATTACCAAATCTAATCAAAAGTTTTACATATAATATATATTATATATATATATATATATATATATATATATATAATATATATATATATATATATATAATATATATATATAATATATATATATATATCCTGACCCTTCCTATGAGAAGAGGGTGACCCTCAGATACCTTGCCACCATTACAGGTCGGTCCTAGAGATCTATTAGTTTAAGTACTCTGAAGTTGCGTCTGATGTACGGCAAGGTCAGACAATCTAATAAGAGCTTTGTGTCGTCGTTTGCAAGGGAGGGACATCTTTGAAAGTGGGGGGGGAGGGGTCATTAAAATATTTAGATGTGTTCGGGTGGTGTCCAGTGCGGGGCCGTGACAACATTACGGGGGGGGAGGGGTCATTAAGATATTTAGTTATGTGTTCCTAAAAAAAGGGTGTGGGGCCGTGACAGCATTACCAGAGTTTAGCAATCCAAAGTTTACTCTGTGAAAAAATTCTGAGGGACGTGCTGGGACACTTTGTTACCAGGATACGCGGAAATAATTCTTTGGGTTAATTGGGTGTGAATGTGCTTCATGATGGGAGAAGCGGGGTATCTAGTGGTGGAGGGAAGTGTTGCAAATGCCATAATAGTATATTGCTGGTGTAATATTTATCTCTCTAGGTTAAGGGGTTTGTCGTAGAGTTTAGTGAAGGGGTGATGCTGAGAGTGATTTACTATGAAGTTGGCAGCCTATCATGTCAAGATGGACTTTTAAAGGAAGGATTTTGGTTCAGTTAGGTGGTGGTGGATGATGTGGTAGGAAGGAAAGCAGTTATTGTCTTGATTGCTTTATTTTGAAAGATTTCTAATTTTTGAGTGTTAGATTTTGATATTGTGGGGGCCCAAGTGGGTGAAGCGTAGTTTTAAAAGGGGATGGAGATATTTTCTGTATACTATTGTGTTGGATCTCTTCGTGTTGAAAAAAGTTTTCTCCCGTTTAATTTATGTGTGGTTCTAGATGTAATATTCTTCTTTCCTCTTCCTCCAAGATGAGTAAAATAAATGCATTCTACTCTTGATCAACTTGCTTGCCTTCATCAGATGTCAGTTCAAGTTTCTGTTTGGTGTTATTTATATTAATTATATAGTTATCAATGATATCATTGAAAGCTTTAATATCTTTATGGCTTGGGTTTAAACTTTTACAAATCCAACAGTATAAACAATTGCCCAAATCTGACGCAATTTCACAATAAAAGCAAATTTGTTTTTCTTTATTTGAATTACACCATTTAAGAAAAGCTTCTTTCCACTCATTGAACTTTGTAATATTCTTTTTAAAGAACTTATTCAAGAACATCAGGTGTTCTCCTTTACCATCTTTATCATCTACCAAAGTCCTTGCATATATTCGGAAAATTTGCTCGTTAGATAAAATGCTATGAAATTTATTGTATTTGTAATTCTCGAGGTCTTGGTCAGGATATTCTAACCAACTGAGGAATGTGTCCAAGTCATCAAATCTTTTCCTTCTAATTAAAGTAATTAAACATTTCTCCCAAACATGCAAGGCATATTCATGCTTGAAAAATAAAATATCCGCTTTAGAAGGAAATAACCAATTGAAAAGTCTTTCAATTTCATTCCACTTTCTTTCCATTGCATAATTTCCGAAAATGAAGGGGCTATCGAGAATAATTTGTATCTTACAAGTTTCCATTTCACTCTCTGAGAAAGGTAATTCGCTAATAATATATTTTATATCATCAAGTTTGGCATTTTTCCTAAAAAGATATTCATTCAAATTGAGTTTTTTCAACATAATCTTGTAAAATTCTTTAGTCTCCTTAATGGATAACTCAGCCCACTTAAGAATCTCATTAACACAACCTGACTTATTATTCATTAAGAAGAGATCAAGGCATACTGTAGATATCCATGTTTGGTTAAAAAACAATAAGGAAGTTTTGAAAGCTTTTACTCTTACCTTGGGCAATTCTGTCCACTCTAAGAATTCATCAATACAATGAAATTTTTGCTGAGCAAGGACACGACTAAAATCATCAATAACTTCCTCTTTAAAGACATAACGATTTTTAAATTCTTTACGTTTTTCCTCAGAGAATTTGGTCCATTTTAAGAATTTTTCAACTTTATCAAAACCTTCGCTGAGTTCAAAGTAGTCTCTCTCAAACTCCCAATTACAAATGCCTGAAAATGCTATACATTCTTTATACTCGCTAATTTCTTTTTCAGACGTAAAAATACATTTCAAATAATTATCAATACACGTAAAATCTCCGCAGAATTTCTTCAGACAGTATTCAGAAATGCAACCAAATTTCAAAAATATTTTTTTCTTGCATTCTTTGCTTTCCTCCGATGTCAAAATCAAATTGAGACTTTTTTCAAGGATTTTCGGGTGCTCAATTGAAAAAGAAATTTCATCAGGCGAAAATGATGATGACAAGTTTTGCATAAATTCTTTAATTCCTTTGTCATTTAGTGCCCAATTCAAAATTACATGAACTTGATCCAACTGATCACTTAATATTAAAGTTTTCAATTTATAACAAATTTTCTCATTATAAACTAAGTTCCTTTTGAAATCTATAATTTTTTCTTGGCGTACACAACATTCCATAAAAAAATTGCATGTTCTTAGATCGCCAACTTTTAAAGCTGGTACGCAAATGGATAGTCCATATATTCTTACAATATTTGATTTCTCTTTCGGCGTAGCGCTTTCTAAAACTAGTCGTATTATGCCTTCTTTCGCTTGACATGGAAGATAAAATAGCTTATGTATTATGGTGCAATTTACAAAGATATTTTTATCAATTGGTGCTTCATGATCAAAGAAATATCTTTTAAATGAAGGTGGACTCAGATTCCAAAAATTTCTAAAAAGGAGATAATAGTCGTAAAGTGTATATGAAAGTTCGTGGCACATAAAACTCATTATACATCGAAATAAATTATCAAAAATATAATTTACGAATATTACAGGTGTTTTCCAAAGTTCCTTCACCGTTCGCATTAGCATATCCTGATAAGGCCAATGTAAGAAGTGATAAAGTAACGTCATTACCGATGTGTACTCGATTGAAGAAGCTAGTAAATTAATCTCGGTCTTATCTAATCTTAGAATTAAAAATCTTATCATATCTAATATTGGTTCAAAATAAAACTGAAATCCCACAGAATGATGACCATTCAAACAATTTGCAAATGATAGCTTTCTTAAATATTTATCCCAACAAAACCTAATCATTTTAAGTCTTTCAGCCTTGTTTAGGTATTTCCAAAACTTTTGAGTTGCAACCTCACTGTGGTTAAGGACCGCCATTTTAAACTTATATTCCCGAAATGAACAATTTTTATTTTTCAATAAATAATGGTGCTTCCCCAAAAGGAAATAAGACCAAAAAATGACCATTTCATTGTCCCCTCCAATCCCAATACGGTTTTCATACTTTCCATTGTTGATAATTGGTCTCTCATTTTCAGGAAGTTGTTCCCACAAGGCAGGGGTATCTGTCAAAGAGTAATAACAAGCAATACAAAATCTAAATGAAGAACTTAATCCTGTATCATTTACCAACACCTTTGCCGCCAATTCCTTGTTAATCATTCCATTTGATGTAAAAAAGGAACTTGTAAGAAAGTAATAACCATATTTAAATGGTAAGCCAAATTTCTTCTCATGAAATTTTGCCCATTTTACAGATTGCATTAAACAAAAAATAATTAAAGATATTGGGATTTTATCTCTGAACACATGAAAGTTCTTCAATGTCTCCCATACTTTCCTTTTCACCTTTGGGTACCAAGAGTCATCAACATCTTCAAAATCAAATTGATTTTTGGTATCCGAATGCCACACACTCAAAATTTCTTCTTTAACATCTTGTTCACTTGCGTGTAAAATAGCAACCTTAAACGCGCACAGATCTTCCAAACGAGCAACCATTTCCACATATGCAATCTGTGTATATATATATATATATATATATATATATATATATATATATATATAGAAATATAATATATTATATATAATATAATATATATATATATATATATATATATATAATATAATTATATATATAATATATTAAATATATATATATATTATATTGTCAAATGGGGAATAAAGAGCCAAGTGGGGTAAAAGTGGTCATGCATGCCAAGCAAATTGAAATGAAAATTATTGTAAAGGAAATCATTTATTTTCCCGAACACGAACTTTGTGGACAATAGTACTTTATATTTCAATATTTTGTATAAAATTTTAAATCTAAAAAAATTAATAACTGATAACTCAAAAATATTTCCTACTTTTCAGCCAAAGTTTATGTGAAAAATTTAAAAGATATAATTTGAGATAAAAAATATGAGCTAACTGGAGAAACTAAATTTAAAAAGTAAGTGTTTTCATATAAAATATTGTTAATTTTCCTTTTAGTTATAAAGATATTAACATTTTTCAAGGTTGGGGTATAAAGAGCCACCATGCAAGGGAAAAGGGGCCATGTTTTACTTAAAGAAAATTTTAGATTTTTATATATTTGCTTACTTTGCATTTATTTTGGTATTTACATGTATATTTGTTATTATTATTATTTTATATTTCATGAATTTAATATATTGCGATAATTAATTTTTTTTTTTTTACGGATGCCCAGAACATGCAAGAAGAGGATGGTGTCCTACGACTCCTATACTCCCAAGAGGACATGATGAGGGCAGTTGTGGATGTACGAGAGTTGTTGGTATTAAGCAGAACTCACAAATGGAAAATATGTAATTTTTACAATTTTTTTAATTTTTTGTTGGGGTTAATATTATTTTATTATTCTTAGTATAAATAAATTTCATTTTTTACAACTGTAAATAATTTTACTTGAAATTTTTTTGGAAAATAAAAATATTTTTTTTAGCATTTATACTTGTAATTAAACTAACAATAAAATAACAGAAATAAACGTTTTTTTTACCCATTTTTTTTTAATTTGCTCTACTATACTTGTACTAACCATTGATATTATTAATAAGCACTATAAAATAGCCCTAACCTAAATAATATGCAGTGACCCCTTTTCCCCAATGCAAGTGGCTCTTTTTCCGCACAAAATTTTTTTGACACTTATAATGTTCAAAATTTTTAAAAAACTATTAACGTGCATATTTCCAAAAACTTTAAATAAAAAACATTCAGAAAGGTCTACATTTCTCAAAAAAAAAAATCTTTACTTCAGTTACATCAGATAATGCTGATTTTTTATCCTTATCAAAGGATAAAAATTTTGACATTCGGCTCTTTAGCCGCCCCATTTGAATTATATATATATATATATATAAATATATATATAAAAATTTAATTATTATTTTATATATATATTATATATATATATATATAATATATATATAATATATATATATATAATATATTATAAATATTTATATATATATATATATAATATAATAATATATACATATAATTATTTATATAGTATATTTATATATAATATATATATATATATATATATATATATATATATATATATATATTATTTATTATTATATATATATATATATATATATATATATACTATAATATATATATATATTATTAATATATAATTATATATATATAATTATTATATAAATATATTATATTTATATATATATATATATATATATATATATATATATATATATATCCTCGTAGGGCTAGTCATACAAGGACACCACTTCTCATGTACATACAAATTATAAAACGGGGTCCCTCAGGGTGCCATCCTTTCACCAGCTCTACCACATCTCCTTTCATAAAAATTAATAACTATACAGACGATTTAACAATCACAGCTCAAGATTCTTCTACAAATACAACATGCAGAGAAATACAACAATATATAAACCAACCAGAAGAGTGGATAACCACCAACAGAATGAACGCATCACCTCAATAATTCTTTATTCATTACTTACCCCAGACATAAGATAATCAAACATTTACCTAGCAGTAATGTTGCCCCATCTCCGCTCTGGGTACCATCCCTCCCTTCAAGAATTCAAATTTAAAATTAATAATATACCCTCCCACTACTGTCAAACATGTCCCTCTCAGACAAACTACGACAAAAAATATCTCTTATTAGACTGCTCTGACTTAACGAACATTAGACACAACTTTGATACACTTTCTTTAACAGATCTCAGGCCAGGTTTACGGTGGTGATGAAATATCTTGATATTGCCCGCTTCTCATAGAAGTGTATCTCGTTGAAGGGAAGCATGGAAGGGCAACAGAGTAGGAGTAAATCAAGACAATAAATAAATAATAAATAAATATTATATATTATATATAATATATATAGTATAATATATATATTATAATATATTATATATATATTATATATATATATATAATATATATATATATATATATATATATATAATTTACTTTGTGACCCCCTGCACCCTTCCTATGAGAAGAGGGTGACCCTCAGATACCTTGCCACCATTACAGGTCGGGCCTAGATATCTATTATTTTAAGTACTCTGAAGTTGCGTCTGATGTACGGCAAGGTCAGACAATCTAATAAGAGCTTTGTGTCGTCGTTTGCAAGGGAGGGATATCTTTGAAAGTGGGGGGGAGGGGTCATTAAGATATTTAGATGTGTGTTCCTGGAGGAAGGGGTGGTGTCCAGTGCGGGGCCGTGACAGCACTACGGGGGGGAGGGGTCATTAAGATATGTGTTCCTAAAGGAAGGGGTGGTGTCCAGTGTGGGGCCATGACAGCATTACCAGAGTTTAGCAATCCAAAGTTTACTCTGTGTAAAAAATTTCTGGGGGACGTGTTAGGAGCACTTTGCTACCAGAATGAGCTTTGGAATGACTTTGGGTTAATTGGGTGTGAATGTGCTTAATGATGGAAGAAGAGGGGCATCTAGTGGTTTAGGGAGGTATTGCAAATGCCATAACAGTATATTACTGGTGTAATATTCATCTTTCTAAGTCAGGGGTTTGTCGTAGCGTTTGGTGAAGGAGTGATGCTGAGAGTGATTTACTATGAAGTTAGCAGCCTATCATGTCAAGATGGACTTTTATAGGAAGGGTTTTTGTTTCAGTTAGGTGGTAGTGGTGGATGATGTGGCAGGGAGGACACCAGTTATTGTCTTGATTGCATTATTTTGAAAGATTTCTAATTTTTGAGTGTTAGATTTTGATATTGTGGGGGCCCCAAGTGGGTGAAGAGTAGTTTTAAACGGGGATCGAGATGTTTTCTGTATACTATTGTGTTGGATCTCTTCGTGTTGACCGAAGTTTGCTCCCGTTAATGCTTTCGATGCGTTTAATTTATCTGTGGCTCTTGATGTAATATTCTTCTTTCCTCTTTCTCCTCCAAGATGAGTAAAATAAATCCATTATACTCTTGATCAACTTGCTTGCCTTCATCAGATGTCAGTTCGAGTTTCTGTTTGGTCTTATTTATATTAATTATATAGTTATCAATGATATCATTGAAAGCTTTAATATCTTTATGGCTTGGGTTTAAACTTTTACAAATCCAACAGTATAAACAATTGCCCAAATCTGACGCAATTTCACAATAAAAGCAAATCTGTTTTTCTTTAAATGAATTACACCATTTAAGAAAAGCTTCTTTCCACTCAATGAACTTTGTAATATTCTTTTTAAAGAACTTATTCAAGAACATCAGGTGTTCTCCTTTACCATCTTTATCATTTACCATCCTTGCATATATTCGGAAAATTCGCTCGTTAGATAAAATGCTATGAAATTTATTGTATTTGTAATTCTCTAAGTCTTGGTCAGGATATTCTAACCAACTGAGGAATGTGTCCAAGTCATCAAATCTTTTCCTTCTTATTAAAGTAATTAAACATTTCTCCCAAACATGCAAGGCATATTCATGCTTAAAAAATAAAATATCCGCTTTAGAAGGAATTAACCAATTGAAAAGTCTTTCAATTTCATTCCACTTTCTTTCCATTACATAATTTCCAAAAATGAAGGGGCTATCGAGAATAATTTGTATCTTACAAGTTTTCATTTCACTCTCCGAGAAAGGTAATTCGCTGATAATATTTCTTACGTCATCAAGTTTGGCATTTTTCCTAAAAAGATATTCATTCAAATTGAGTTTTTTCAACATAATCTTGTAAAATTCTTTAGTCTCCTCAATGGATAACTCAGCCCACTTAAGAATCCTATTAATGCAACCTGACTTATTATTCATTAAGAAGAGATCGAGGCATACTGTAGATATCCACGTTTGGTTATAAAACACTAAAGAAGTTTTGAACACTTTTACTCTTACCTTGGGCAATTCTGTCCACTCTAAGAATTCATTAATACAATGAAATTTTTGCTGAGCAAGGACACGACTAAAATCATCAATAACTGCCGCGTTAAAGGCATAACGATTTTTAAACTCTTTCTGTTTTTCATCAGAGAATTTGGTCCATTTTAAAAAATTTTCAACCTTACCAAAACCTTTGCTAAGTTCAAAGTAGTCTCTCTGAAACTCCCAATTACAAATGCCTGAAAATGCTATACATTCTTTATACTCGCAGATTTCTTTTTCAGATGTAAAAATACATTGCAAATAATCATCAATACACGTAAAATCTCCGCAGAATTTCTTCATACAGTAATCAGCAATGCAACCAAATTTCATAAATATTTTTTTCTTGTATTCTTTGCTTTCCTCCGATGTCAAAATCCAATTGAGACTTTTATCAAGGATTTCCGTGTGTTCAATTAAAAAAGAAATTTCATGTGGCGAAAATGATGATGACAAGTTTTGCATAAATTCTTTAATTCCTTTGTCATTTAGAGCCCAATTCAAAATTACATGAACTTGATCCAACTGATCACTTAATATTAAAGTTTTCAATTTATAACAAATTTTCTCATTATAAACTAAATTCCTTTTGGAATTTATAATATTTTTTTCTTGGTGTATACAGCATTCAATAAACAAATCGCATGTTCTTAGATCGCAAACTTTTAAAGCTGACACGCAAATGGATACTCCATATATTCTTACAATATTTGATTTCTCTTTCGGCGTAGCGCTTTCTAAAACTAGTCGTATAATGCCTTCTTTCGCTTGACATGGAAGATAAAATAACTTATGTATTATGGTGGAATCTAAATTATTGATTTTTTTTTCAATTGGTGCTTCACGATCAAAGAAATATCTTTTAAATGAAGGTGGAATCAGATTCCAAAAATTTCTAAAAAGGAGATAATAGTCGTAAAGTGTATATGAAAGTTCGTGGAACATAAAACTAACTATACATTTAAACAATTCATAAAAACCATAATCTAGATATACAAATGTTCTCCAAAATTCCTTCACTGTTCGTATAAACATATCCTGATAAGGCCAATGTAAGAAGTAATAAAGTAACTTCATTACCGATGAGGATATGAGTGAGGAAACTAGTAACTTAATCTCTTTCTTATCTGATCTTAGAAGTAAAAACCTTAAAAAATCTAATATTGGCTCAAAATAAAACTGAAATCCCACAAAATGATGACCATAAATACAATTATCTTTTACCTTTCTTAAATATGTATCCAAACAAAACCTAATCATTTTACGTCTTTCAGCCTTGTTTAGGTATTTCCAAAACTTTTGACTTGCAACCTCATTGTGGTTAAGGACTGCCATTTGAAATTTATATACCTCAAATGAACAATTTCTATTTTTCAATAAATAATGGTGCTTCCCCCAAAGGAAATAAGACCAAAACGTGACCATTTCATTGTCCCCTCCAATCCCAAT
>JABUQX010002522.1:0-7500 GCA_015478945.1 Trachelipus rathkii | reverse complement strand
AAAAGGGGTTACGACCTTCTAGATTGGAGGTTTCTCTGAATGATAAAAGAGTGAATAAGGCATTCAAGCATTGGTTATTTGTTTTCGAAAGGTACAAGAATTCATTAAAGAAAACTAATGAGAATGATCTTATTGGCATACTGGCAAATTGTTTGTCTGCAGAAAATTTTGAAATTATTTCGGATTGTGGAAATTTTGAGGAAGCCATAGGAAAACTTAAAGATGCTTTCATAAAACCTGTGAATGAGGTGGTTGCTAGGCATAATCTTTTAACAACAAAACAAGGAGTGGATGAAGGAATGGATGAATATTTTAGAAGATTGCTTAATCTTACAATCAACTGTAACTTTTGTTCTGTGTCTGCCGAAGAGAATAAAAATACTTATGTGAGAGACGCCTTGATCACTGGTTTGAATTCAAATGAAATAAGGGCGAGATTGCTTGAGAATAAATCATTGTCGCTTTGTTCTGCCTTGGATTTAGGTAGAGCTCTAGAAATGGCTAAGAACGATGCTAAAAGGTATATTAAGGATGGGGAGTCTTACTTGATTTCTTCAGAAAGTAATAAAGATTGTGATGAAGTTATTAATGAAGTTTCGTGTGCAGTTGTAAAGAAGAAGCGTTGTTTCTTTAGTGGTGGTTCTTTTCATTTTAGAGAATTGTGTCCTGCAAAAGAAGTTATCTGTTTTAAGTATCAGAAGAAAGGTCATTTTGCAAAAGTTTGTAATGTTAAAAAAAATGAGAAGACTGTGGCTTCTGTTTTGGCAAGTGCTTTGGAATCAGTAAAAGGTTCAATCTTACTAGTAAGGATTATGGATTTTGAAATGAGGGCTCTTTTAGACACTTGTAGTTCTGAGAATTTTATATATTTTGAAATGGTAAAGAAATTGGGAATAAACACTAGTAGTTATAAGAAAAAGAGATATCAATGGCATCAATAGGTTTGAAAGCTGAGGTAAGATGGAAATGCGTAGCTGATGTGGAAGCAATGGGTAAATGTTACGCGAATACAGAATTTCTTGTATTACCTGGGCTTTGTACTGATATGATACTGGGTAATCCATTTTTGAAAAGGCATTCTAAAGTAATATTATCATATGGGGGAAGTGAAGGTGAGATAGAATTGTGCACGTTAACACATTTATCTGTAATACCTCCTAGAGTGTTTACAAATTTAAGCAAAGATTGCCACCCTATTGCGACAAAGTCGAGGAAGTATTCGATGCATGACTCAGAGTTTATCAAGTCGGAGGTGAAAAGACTTCTTGACGAAGATATAATTGAGGTTAGCAAATCTCCTTGGAGAGTTCAGATGGTAGTGGTTCAACAACGAAATAAGAAGCGCTTGGGTATTGACTGCTCAGAAATGATTAATAAATTTACTTACTTGGATGCATATCCACTACCCAATGTAACTGAAGTAGTTAATAAAATTGCGGGCTATAGTATATTTAGTACTATAGATCTTAAAAGAGCATATCATCTGATTCTGATGCACGAAGATGATAGGCTGTATACTAGTTTCGAAGCAGACGGGAGTTTGTATCAGTTTAAGAGATTAAGTTTCGGACTAACTAATGGAGTCGCATGCTTTCAAAGGGTAATGGACGAAATTATCAAGGTCAATGATTTACAAGGAACATTTTCATATCTGAATGACTTAACTATTTGCGGGAATACGCAAGAAGAACATGATACGAACCTAAAAAGATTCTTAGAAGTAGCTGAGAGATACAACATGATGCTAAATAAGGAAAAATGTGCCTTTTCTGTGAAGATAAGGCTTTTGGGATACGAAATATCTGGTGGAGAACTGAGACCTGACCCAAATAGACTTCAAGCTCTGAAAGATATTCCGGAACCAAGTAATAAAGGACGTTGTCAAGATTCATAGGATTTTTTGCATATTACCAATAGATATTCTGAAAGAATAAGGCCTTTGATAAACGCAAAGTTGCCTTTAAATAAGGAAGCTAATGACTCTATTCATGATATAAAGAATGCAATAGAGAATGCTATGATAGCTAAAGTGGATTATAATTTAAAATTCGTTGTTGAGACGGATGCCTCTGATCATGCAACCACTGCTACACTAAGTCAGAAGGGTACACCTGTGGCATTTTTCTCTAGAACTTTGAACAAGTCGGAGATGAACCACAGTTCAATCGAGAAAGAGGCATATGCTATTACAGAAAGTATCTGTAGATGGCACCATTTCTTGGCTGGTAATCGTTTTGAGCTAATTACGGATCAAAGATCTGTGGCATTCATGTTTGATAAGAATCACTCAAGCAAAATCAAGAAGGAGAAAATTTTGAGGTGGACATTGGAACTAATGCCATACTCTTTTGATATCAGTTTTCGTCCAGGAAAATTTAATTACGCAGTGGATACATTATCTAGGGGATACTGTGCCATTGCTTCTAAAACGTGTCTGTTAGAATTACATAAGAATTTGTGTCAACCGGGGATATGTAGGATGTACCATTTCATAAAGAGTAGGAATCTACCTTATTCAATGGAGGATGTGAAGAGTATGGTTGGTAATTGTGAAATTTGCAATAGGGTAAAACCTAGGTATGCAAAGATTGAAAAAGGAACGATAGTCGCTGCTATGAATACGTTCGACAGATTGAGCATAGATTTTAAGGGACCTTTGCCTGCTTCAAAGTTTGGGAATCGATATTTATTGATCATTGTTGATGAATTTTCAAGGTTTCTGTTCGCGTTTCCGTGTAAGGATATGTCTGCTAGAACAATAATTAAATGCATGACGAACTTGTTTTCGATCTTCGGGTTGCCAGGATTCATCCATAGTGATAGGGGTCTTCTTTCATGTGTTCAGAGTTAAAATCTTTTCTCTTGTCTCTCGGTATTTCTACGAGTAGGTCAACTCCTTATCATCCAGCAGGAAATGGACAATGCGAGAGATTCATTGGGCTTGTGTGGAGAAATATTGTGTTGGGAATGAAATCAAAGTGGGTTTCAATGCAGGAATGGGAAGAGGTGTTGCCCGATGCGTTGCATTCCTTACGATCATTGTTATGTACATCGATTAATTGCACTCCACATGAGAGAATGTTCAAGTTCAAGAGGAAGACATCTACTGGCAGCGAAATGCCTACCTTTCTTTCACACTCGAATAAGGCGCTTTGTAAGATTCATGTAAGGGGGAAGAATGACCCTTACATAGAGCAGGTAGACTTATTGAACGTAAATCCTTTGTATGCACATGTGAGGTTTAAAAACGAAAGAGAGGATACCGTCTCGGTGAGAGATCTTACTCCAATGGAAAATGACAAAAGAGTAGACAATGAGGAGAGTGACGCTATAGTTGAAGAAAACGATCTAGCCGTGTCAGACATACTCCTGATTGGTTGGGAGTGGATTGCTAAGGAGGGAAGAATGTTATATTATTTGTGATGGTACTTATATATATTGATATTATTAATTTGTATTGATTGATTTAGCTTTAGAACTGAGTATTATATTCAGTCTATTGATAGATTCCGTACTGTATAGACTTTCAAAATTTAGTTGAATAAAGCCTACGTTCTTGACAAGACTTTGGTTATTACAGAGACATAACACATCCCTGCCTCACTGCGCTATTAATATTAAACCAATCACTTTCAACTTCATTTATTCTTACACACGTTTCAATATCATCATACATACTTTTGACTCCATTCAGAAGCCTACCACCAACACCATATATCACTAACACCTGCCATAGGAATTCCCTGTTAATTCTATCATACGCCTACTGCAAATCCACAAAACCTAATTACAATTTATTCTTCTCTCTCATTTTCTCAATATATATATATATATATATATATATATATATATATATATATATATATATATATATATATATATATATATATATATATATATATATATATTTTGTGTTGATCTCTGATGGGGTCTTGTGATGTGGCCACTTTTATCCTCCTTCTCATTAATTTTTCGTAAATGATGGTCATATAATAATATGAAGAAAACTAGATTAAGCTTTGTCATAGGTATATTCTGATAGCCCAACCTTTAAACCATAACATTTGTAAATAACATCTATTTCTATAAACTATGCTTGATATGACACTCATTTTGGTAAAGACGGGGATTTTGACCCCCAAAAAGTTCAACTTGAGGTTTTGGAAAAAGTGAGATTTTGGGAAATATATGACTTTTCTGAACCAAAATTTGGGTCAAATATGATGGGTGGGGGTCGAACTATTAGCCAATAAAATGTCTAGTATCTATGCTTCCCCCAAAAAATTTTGGGGGATATCATACTTGGGGGGGGAGCTGGGGTCATTTGTGATGGATTTTGTCATCATATTTGACCCCAAGTTCTATATATATCACCCCCAAAAAGCCATCATATATTGCCCAAATCCATTTTATTTTACCCCATTTTATTTTACTTATACCTTTTGTATATAATTTATCTTTTTCTAATATTTGTTCTTGCTATGATATATTTATAAGTATTTATCTTTTATTTCAGATATATATATATATATATATATTTGTATTATATTGTCAAAGAAAAAAAGTATAAAATGCCTAGGAACTATATAAGAAAGCCGAAAAAATATACCACAGATAGTGTAAAACAGGCACTTGAAGAAATCGAAAATGGAGCTTCCATTACTAAAACAGCTCCAAAATATTTTATCTCTTACGGGTATCTACACAAACTACTACAAAGGAAAAAAGCAAATGAAGAACTATTCCCTCCAAGAAAAGTTGGAAACACTTTGTTCTTGGCACAAGAAACTGAAGATAAATTGGTTGATGCTTTAAAAAAAATGGAATCAATGGGACTTAGTCCAACTACTGAAGAGTTACAGGATATTGTTCATGATTACATTGTTGAAAATAACATTGTCACAAAATTTAAAAATGACAAACCTGGATATGATTGGGCGAATGCATTTCTGAAACGTCACAATTTTAAATTGAAAAGAGGAACGCAAATAAATCAAGCCAGAAAGGGAGTTACTGGTGATCCATTCATAATTTATGACTTCTATAACCAGTTGGAAAATCAAATAAAAGAACTTGGTATTGAGGATAAACCAGAGTGTTTCTGGAACTTAGATGAGACTGGGTTTCCCTTGGATCCAACCAAAAAAATGATTATTGGAAGTTGTGGAAAGAAAACTCTACGAGTTACTCCTGGAAGCAACAGAGAAAACATTACTGTCCTGGCATGTTGTTGTGCCAATGGAAATGCATTGGATCCATTGATTGTACATAAAGGAAAACGAATGTTGGAGTCATGGATAGGAAGAGGGAAAGACGTATTACCAGGTATATTGTATTCAGTTTCAAAAAATGGATGGATGACAAAAGAGGTGTTTGAGGAATTTTTTGATCATTTTGTAAATTTAACAAAAGATACAAGGCCAATATTACTCATAATGGATGGTCATTTAAGCCACACTAGTATTAAAACGATAGAATTAGCTATTAAGGAAAAAATAGTATTGATGAAGCTTCCAGCTCATTGTACAGATCAGCTCCAGCCATTAGACGTAGCATGCTTCGCTCCACTTAAAAGCTATTATGACACAGAGCTTACAAAATATGTCAGTGACACTGGTGCAAATGCCCCGCTAAGGAAAGATATGTTTGTAGAGTTATTGTGCAAAGTATGGAAAAGAGGTCTTTCTTCAGTCAATATAATATCAGGGTTTAAAAAGACTGGAATATTTCCATTTAATGCTAGTGAGTATGATGTTAAGCGATTAAATGAAAAAAAAATAAAAACCTACAATGCATGGGTAGAAAGAGGGAAACCATTAACCTCAGACAATAATGCAGATTTGGAAGGAATTTTGGAAACAGTTAATGTAGAAAGAAATGTTGAGGAAATTGAAGAAAGGAGTGAAACACCAGCACCTGTAGAAACATCATTTAATACCCCTTCAACATCAAAGGCATTACCACCTGCAATGACAGAGAGGTCATCAGAATCACAGATGCTCTCTCCAGAAACACTCATCAGATATTTAAAACCAGTAACAACAGAAGATTTGGTGAAGGAGTTAACTAGGAGAATGGGTCCCAAAATGAAATTAACATTTGAACCCATACATGAGAAAAGTCTGGAAGAGATTCTCCATGCACGAGGTAGAGCAGTAGGTGAGAAAAATAAATCAAGAAGGGCAATACAAACCAAAGCTCTTGTATTATCTCAGGAAAAATGTCTTCAAGCATTGAAAGATAAAGAATTGAACATGAAAAAGAAAGGTGTAAGAGGAAGACCCAAAAGTGTATCAGTCTCTGGAAGCTCACAGGCAAAGAAAAGAAAGATTAGAAATAAAGTCCTTGAGGAGACAACATCCGAATCTGACATATCAATAACAAGTGGATCATCTGATATTGTAGATGAATTTGATGAGGAATCGAATGTAGAACAAGATGATGATGGTATGGTGCAAGAGCAATCACAACATGAAGGTGTAACAAAACCCCGTATAACAAACGAATCTGAAAATAAATACTATGCAGTGCTTTACACAGAACCAAAACCACCTAAATACTTTTGGGGGAAGGTCCTAAAAGTATTCAGACATGATGACAACAGTGATGTTAGTGAGATTGAAATGAAATTCTTGAAGAAACATTCAGTTGCGAGTGACCCTGCAGATTGGAACTGGAAGGATACTTCAGAAATAGATATAATAAAAAGCAGCTTCATATTCCATGGTCCAGAACTACCCACCATAAGAAAAGGCATTTTATACTTTAATGATTTGAAATGTCATCAAACATTCCAAAAGATAATAAAAATGTAAAAATAAAAAATAATATAAATTAATATAGCTAATAATTATATAATATAATATAATAATAATAATAGATAATATTAATTAAATAACTGCAAGAAACTATATATAAACTTTAAAATTAAAAATTAAACTGCAAAGAATAAAATTTAAAAAATTGCAACCAAACTACAAAAAAAACAATTAAAATAAGGTAAGCAGTGTATATATATTATATAATATATAATATATATATATATTATATATATATATTATATATATATATATAATATATTAATATATATATATTATTATATATTATATATATTATATATATATATTATATATATATATATATATATATATATATAATATATATTATACCTTTAAAATTTAATTTTCAATACATTTTTTTTTAAACAAAATTTAACCATCATAATGCACCCCCAAACCATCATCTTTCCCCCCCCTGGTGGGGGCATTTATGATTTCAGGTTTTTTATTAATATTTATTTTAATAATTTGTTAAATGAATCAATAATACTATATATTATAGAGTGCATACCAACATATTTTTTGATATTTAGTAAATGACAATATAACTTACATATTTGATGGTAGTAACTTCTTTTTTTTCTCAATGCTCCTAAGCACAGCCACCAGACTATTATATATATATATATATATATATTATATAAATTCCTTATGTGTCTCT
>JABUQX010002521.1:0-10000 GCA_015478945.1 Trachelipus rathkii | reverse complement strand
TGATTTACTTGCAAGCGCCTTTAAATAACTTATCCTTATTACCTTGTGCACTTAACTTTCTCACTCGTAATTCTACCCACTTCCATCCTTTTCACCTTCCTCTCATCCAAGCCCCCACATAATTACTTAATTTTACCATATACTGTGCAGCAAGCATATGATCTCTGTAATCAGTCTCTTAACCCCCCTCACTGATAATTAAACATCCAAGTCACAGATTTCAACCACTATCCTTCTTCTATTTCTAACACAAAATCGATCATGCGTTTTCACTTCTCGTGATACTCCATACGTCTAACACACTTCTCCTTTAAAATTATACCAACTCTAGTACACTTATAATTAAATCTTGGTTTAAAGAAAGTATTACTTACACACATATCTCTCTCCTCACAGTAAACAATCAACTCTCTACCATTCTCATTTTACTCCCAGGTACACCCTAAAGCCACCTGTGTATACCATCCCTTTTTGATCACCTATCAACCAATTACGTCATCCAGCCACAATGAACTGAATCTCCTATTCCACCCATCCAAAACATCATCAGATTCGAATCCCAGAAAATCGCACTCCTTTCAAAGATTACCTCAGATGGGAACCATACGTTGCCGACACACTTTCGAGTTTCACAGCATTTTCTTTTCTATTTTTGTTTCTTCTTTCCCGAGCAAATTGAATTTGCCCTTTCTAAATACATCCCACACCTCTCTCCTCTTACTCCTCACATTTATCTCTGACATTCCATATACCCATACGATTCATTACATTTCTGCCGAAAGATAGAGGTCGCTTTACGGCGATCACGACCTTCTCCGAGGCATTAACATTGCATTCCTGGCAAAAGATAAGTGCAGTGGGCAGCCAACGCGCAACTTACACCGTTTCTTGTAGTTCGCTTCTACGACCGCAGACATACCTGTGGCAATTCTTTCTCCCCCACATAGGAATATAAAGGATAGGGAGCTTTGTAAGATTGTTGTCTATGGAAGAGGGTTTGGATTAAGTATGTGTAAATATGCCGTATGATGGACCCCCTTATAAGTGTGCTTAAGATGTCTGGGAATTGAGTATGGATATGCAAAACAGCAAGATAGAAAGAGGTGCGAACCAAAGTGAGCATCCTGGTAATGTTCATGCGATAAATGCCCTACACACCAAGAATTCAATATGTGAGCTGTAATATTTTCATCGCTCGTGAGATGAGTTACTACTATACCTCTAATTATATATATATAATAATATATGTATATAATAGTATATAATATATAATATATATATATATATTATATATTATATAATATAATATATATATAATATATATATATATAATATATATATTATAAATAATAGTATATAATATATATAATAATATATATATAATATATTATTAAAATTATATTATAATAATATTATATATATATAATAATTGTAGAGTAGATATGATGTATATTATATATATATATAATGCTAATGTGGAAATAGCTTAAGGTATTTCATACCTTATATTCCCTGTTCTTTAATGTCCGTATCTTATATTGATACTATTTTGAGCAGGTCGGTAGAGCGGAAGTGATTTTTCACTGATCCGCGATGCGATCGGATATTGAATATCACTATCGCGGATTTGCGGAGCGTATAGCGCGATAGTTAAGTTTTTAGAGTTTTAAAGGCCACAGGCTACCTTCATATTAAGTATATATAATAATATAACTATATATATATATATATAACTATATATTATTTAAAACTAATATTATATATTATTATTATTTATAGTGATTATTTATATATATTATATAATAATATAGTGTAAAATAAGATACTATATATATATATATATTATAAATTACTTAACCAATATATTATTTTTAGTTTGTATTAGTATTATGGATGTATAGTACCCTAAAATAGAATAGTTAGTTTACTCTAATAACCTTTATATATATATACCCTAATATATAATATTGTATTATATATATGCCTATTACTATAGCTATAATCGTATAGGTAGATAAGTACTATATATATAATATAATTTATAATATATAGCCATACTAATTCGGTATAATATTACCTATATAGATAGATATTTACTATATTATATTATATATAGTGATATAATAGGTATAATTATTGTAAGTTGAGTAATCTGTATTATTTATCTACATATGATAAGTAATAATGTATGATAGGTAGATAGAGTAGATATTAGTATATATATCTGTGTAGCGCGAGAGATGCAGGAAACCGTTTGGAACCCAACTCTTTTGCACGACGCCACCAACTCTATTGCCACAAGCCTCAACCCGATAATTCAAAGAGAAAATATACCTAAAGGAATTTAGATTAATATTAAATTCTCAAATAATAGGTAGGCAAATAAGTCAACAAAACAAAGCTTCAAGAGACGCGTGTTTTCTAAGCTGAGAGAGTTAAACTTCTATTTCCGCTGCAGTTTATCAACAGTAAGATAAGATTCTGCACCTAAGAGTAAAGACGCTTCAGTGACTAATAGGCTGCTTAGCAAAGGAGACTAAGTTTGTTGAAATCTGTTAGGTCTACTAATTAATCCGGCACAGCAAATCTACAATACAGCGACGACATAGTGCGAACTTGACTAAGTCAAGAACTTGGTTGGACAACCCAAGCTTTTAACCAATATTTGTAAGATTACAAAGATTCGGCAGCAGAAGAGTTCCAGATTGAATACTTAATCTGAAAGTTAAAATCTGAATGCTAAGCAACAGCAGCCGAAGCGGGTATACTTCTTTCCCTTTTTTATATTGTGAGAAAAAATTCTCATCGAGTTTTCGAAAGTTGATAAGAAGAATCGCGTCTTCGTAGGCAGCGTCTGCTAGATAAACATAATTTTATATGTAGATCTCCTATCATCCGCAGTGGACTGAAACAATAAAGAGAACTTCTCACAAGAGTTACTGTTCATATAAAGATTCAAGCATGATTCATCCCAATTTATTTTATCGTCAATATATCTAGATATAGAATGATATTCCTCGCAATATCTCCCGTGTATCTCAAATTATTTTAAGCCGTATTGTACATTGGTCCTCATGAAGTATATTTTAAACTTGCCTTATAAAGTCGAGCTAATATTTTTCAAAAATTTATCACTATTAGTGCGATAAGTAAATTAGATTAATATAAAGAGCCCTTCACGAATTTTTCACCTCTATCAAAATAAGCTCACAGTGGTTTCAAAAGAATTCAATTCTTCGTTTATGTGCACGTATTACTGCAAAGGATTTTCATTTTAAGAGAAGCTTAAATTGTGAAAATAAAAGTTGATATCCAGACTTCATTAAAAGTAGCTCCTCGCCATTTCTGATTTGTTTAATATTTATTTCTAATCTGTTTAAATTGCTCATAACACTATCACACATTTTTTCACAAATAATGTCCACTACTTTTTGATTGGTAGTATTTTATTAGTCAATTCTTCAATATAGTTATCACTCTCTCTTAAAAAATACTATATTTATTAGTATATTACTTCTACTTTATTATTCTCAATAAAGTTTGTCTTGAGAAAGCTATATTTATTGTAAGGATTAAGAATAACAGTAAGATATATCATGAAAATGTGGTGATACAGTGTATATGATCACATAGAGAGGTACTAAATAAGGGTTTTTACTATAAATAAGGAAAGGAATTAAGAAAATAATAAGTAACAATTTTTAAACCTTTAGTCCTTCATTTTCATGATATCCCATAATAAATAGGTAATGAGGGAGTTCATTGTGATGAGCAATGGATGCGTTTATATAAATGATTCATAATATCCCATAATTACCCACCGCCTCCGATAATTACTCACATACCTCGGTTCGTGGTGTGAAATAGAGGTAAAGTTCCAAATTTAGTATGACCTAGTTGATATATAGTGTAATCAGTGATAATATATACAACCAATAGTAATTATATATATTCATGGTGTAAGGAAATGATAAAAAAAAGTAAGTAAACTATATTACAATTTTAAGTAGTTTTAATGAGTAAGGTCGTAAAGTATAATCTATTAAGAAATAACATACTATATTTGAGAGTTATAGAATGTAAAAACGTATCAAATATAAGTAAATACGTGAAAATCTATGGAGTGAAGAATTTATGATAAGATTAAGCTTCTTATCCTGATAAGGTTCTTAAGAGCTCATGGAAAATATTTTGTCCAATTTTCAAATCAGTGACCACGAGAATTAAGCTTAAATCTATAAGAGAGAGGACAGTTTAAAGATAGTGTCTAAAACAGTGTCCAGATCCTTGCCTTGAGGAACTGAGTAACACTCAATGTTAAAAGAGGATCAGATCAATTTTGATGTACTCTAATACAATAATTAATATTAATTATTAATATAATATTAATAATTTATATAAAATATATATATATAATTATATATTAATTAATAATATTATAATTATATATTAATTATAATTATATATAATATATAATTATTATAATATATATATATATATTTATAAATAATATTATTAAATATATATATAATATATTAATAATATATATAATTATACATACATCACCTCTTGATGAAACAAATAAAAATTGTTATCTAAATTGTCACACATAATGACAAATGTGTAAAGTAGCATAAATACCTAAATAGTCGTACCAATTTTTCGCGCCTAGTTTAATATAAAATAATAATAAATAACCTATTCTTTTAGATATTATAGGTATTTAAGGTAGACACTACCCCACCTTCTTCTTCACTTTCATAACATGAAATCTTAATTCATATTATCACATTCTTCAAATTCGAACTTTACCTTAAGATTTTGATAAAGTAATAAGCAAAGAAGCGGTTGGTCTACCATATCCTGTAATATATTATACTTATAGAAGTACCCCAATCTAAACATTTTATAACTTTATTGAATTCTTATCTTGTTACTGATTTAAAATTTCCCCCAATTTTCTATCTATGGCTTCATTAGTTCGCTTGCAGAGAAAATTCACTTGAATACATAATAATTAATTTTTATATTATTAAATTTAATTATAATAATTCATTTATTAATATTATTTTTCATATATTAATTAATAAGGTATTATTATAATTATATTATTTTATTAAGTATTATATATATAATATAATTTAATTTTTACTTTATTGATTATTCCAAGTTCGTTGATGATGTTTAAACTATTATTATATAAATATGGTATAAATATAGTTATATTATAGTTATAATTATGAGGTATATTATTAAATATACTGTAATATATATATTATATATAAATAAATATAATATATTTATTATATATTTAATATTATTGATATATTCAAGTATCGTATGATGATGTTTAAACATAAATAAAGGAACACGTCATTTAACTTCATTTTCTCTCCGAATTCAATTAACATTGTAATACTATAAGTACCTAGTCTAATACCCTGCAACAAAAAATATAATATAATTGCTGATGATTATAACGAGGTATGCTTTAGTAATGCGTAGATTAATGATTATTAATAAATATAGTAATTAGCATAATAATAGCTTAATATGTACGGTATATATATATAATATTAGCTTGTAAATATGATGCGTGATTTATCACGCTACACCTCTTAAATATGATATATATATATAATATATTATATATATATAATAATATTTGATTGATTAATTTAATTATAATATATATATAATTATATATAATATATATATATATATATTATATATAATATACTATATAATATATATTTTAATTATTATATTTATATTTAAATAAATATATATATATATATATAATATTAATAAATTATATAATATTAATATATATATATAATATAATAAATGGATAATTTATGTAAACTATTGTTATGTAATTAAGGTTAGTGTTAAGGTTTAAATAGTTGAGATATAAGTAAGTTTAATGAAGTAAGTGTATATATAAATTAATATATTAAATCTTTATAAACAAACTTATCAATATACTAAGGTTAAAAATGAAATTAGGTACATGTTAGAAATTTATTAATTAGATGTTTGTTGAGGAATATATTATTAAGACTTGAGCTCCTTTGAGGTTTATTTATGGTATTATAAAAGAAATTGGTTGTTAATGACACCTTTACCAAAATGGTATTAGATAATTAAAAATTCCTTTTATATTTACTTTACTTTTAAATAATAGTAATATATTTATATTTCATAATATAATTAATATATATCATTTTTGGGATTATCATTAACATAAAGACATTGATAAGGATTTGAGGTGTAATTGCATTCACGAAAAGTAATGTCGCTAATACATGTAAGTATGAATATAGGGGTAAATTTTACTTGATAAATAGAAATAAGAGAGTTAAATAATAATATTAATAGTATGTATGAGTGAAATAAATACTAAAAATATAATTAGAAAAAAAATTATTCCTATAATTATGATGTATATATACAACTTTATTTATTAGCTATATAAAGTTATTAGATATATATAAAAATAAATTAGTTCATATTTATATAATATATATATATACTTAGTATTATATGCCGTGTGCGCTCCGTAGTGTCTAAGTTGATAGCGTATTGTGCAAAATGGTATTGTAAATGTTGTATTATCTAATTAAACTTAATATAGTCGTCATATTCTGTCTATTATTGTCTACAAATTATATTTTGTGCATAGAATCTCGAATATAACCTCAGCTTGCCTCTCTGATGTACATTTTATAACCCAATAAATAAATAAATGGAAAATAATATATTTTCTTATGATAACGAATTTAATAAAAAGCAAATACTGGCTACCAAAAACCCGTCTTTAACCTTCACGAATGAAATCCTTGCATATATATGGCAAGAGAACTTGTGAGAATTGAAATGTTAAACTCTTTGGGACCACAAGAAAAAGAATATTGAACGCAAGTGAGGTTCCCCAACAATAAATACCACTTATGGATCTGAGAAAAGATATAACGGGTGAAAGTTTACAAGAGGTGATTAGAACTCAGGTTAAATCAGGATTACAAGCAGTCTTAAATATTCTTTTAGGATTGTGGTGTAAATATGGAAAGTCTAAATAAGTAGTTTTAATTTTCCGTTCGATTCAAATTTTTAACATCTATACTTTCATGCTTTAAGTAAGTACGTATATCATTATTTATACACATATACATCATATTCATATTCCACTTACATATTTAAGAATATATTATATTTATATTAAAAACTAATACAAACCAACATATATAATCATATTTGTTATATAGATTCAGCGAAAATTACAATTATTTTATTGATCAATACCATGAGACTTTATTAAATTTCGTCCTTTAATATTTTTAATTATAAATTATAAATTTCTTTTTACATTTTCAGTAATAATAATAAAATATTAGAATATTATACATAGTTTTGGTCAAATTTTGAAGTATAATTCTAATTTTAAGCAAGCTTATTTATTATATAAAACATATATTTTAACAAAAGATTTTTTTATGTTAATTGTGTAAGTGCGATATTTGCATAAATACAATTTTATATAATCAAAGGTCGCACATTCCGTCAAACAATATTACTAGGACACTGGACAATAGCGAATCTACATTCATTCACATTTTTAAATGTGAACACACAACATTATTCCAAAATAACATGAAAATTTATAATATATAAAAAATATTATATATATATATAATACCAAATAATAAAATAATAATATATCTCTAATATGACTAATATATACGACTTTAATAAATATACAAATATAATATAGCGAATATAATATAAAAACAGATTATATATATATATTATGACAGATATCAAGATAAAAAAAATGTATAATATATATATAGTATAAATAGTATAAATAAAATATATATATACCATAATTAAAATACAAAATTATTAAATTCGTTTAAAACATATAAAAAATGGAATAAAATAAATTTATTGAAATATTAAAAAAAAATAATAAAAATTAAAATATTTTTTTAATCTTATTCATTATGTTATTAATATACAATAATAAATTAATATATTATTATAATATATTTATAAATATAATATATATATTATTTATAATATATATACTTAAATATAATTATATAATATATTAATTATATATATATTTATAATTATAAATATTTCTATCAATCATGATATACTACATGCATATTCTTATAATAAATATACAAATATATATAATATATAAAATATTAAAATATATATTATATATATAATATATATATATATAATATATTAATATATAATAATAATATAATAATATATATTATATTATCTAATATATATTATAATATTTATATTAATATTATAGCTTTTCAAAACATTCCTAGGTAGATAAATTATAATATGCTAATAAGAAGCTACACCATAAAATATATTAATATTATAATTTATAATACTATAATAAATATTATATATATATATAATATGCAATAAATAAATATAATTATAATAATAATAAATTTAATGCATATTATAAAAATTATAATATAATTAATTACTATATATAAATAAATTATGAAATAATATATTATAATAAGATATACATATATATATATTATAATAAATATATATATATAATATATTTTAATATATATATATATTATAAAAATACATAATATATATATATTATAATTATATATATATATAAATATTAATATTAATGAATTAATAATATATAGTAAAAAATATTTTAAATATTATATATTATATATACATTAAAATATATATATATTAATTAATAATAATATTTATATATTATATTTATAAAATGTTATTAATTTAATATTTATGTATGCGAGTGGGTATGAGAGATAGTCGTGTAATAAACTAATCTGAGAAGTACCCTAAGCTATTTTATATCTCCGCCATGATATACAATAATACTCAGTGTTAATAAATATAACTTAATATGTAAAAATATAACTATACGAGCCATTATCACGCAATATCTACTATATAATATTCCGCTCTTTGCCATTACTGAGGTATAAATATATAGTATATTATATATTATAATACCTACGGATATTAATATTGTCGAAATTTATAGTATAGAATATATAATATATAAAGTATATAATAAATATATTTACAATACTATATAAATACTTATATAAGATGAGAAAATATTGAGTCCATATAGCGTTGGAAAGTAGTTTAAAATGTATAAGATAGATATAACATTATACTATTTATATTTAAACTTTATCTATATCATTTACATATAAATTATAAATAATTAGTAATTAATAAGTAGGCGTATATTTTAATAACCTATATATATCATACATATTCAAGACAAAAGAAAAAAATAATAATCAATAAGAATAAACCCTCGTTAGTTTGAAATAATGGCAATTATTGTCACTAGTAAAAGCAAAATTTAAGTTTGGTCAAACCTACAGCAGGGTGAAAAATGAAAATAAATTCTTTCTTATCGTTACTGTTTGAACGGTGATCTTTCTTCAACTTCGGCTGGAAAAGTTTATTTTTATTTTTCATTTATTTATTTATTGGAAAGGAATGGTATATTGATCCTTTCATCAAGAACTTCCTTAATTACTACGACTATGTACGCTCACCAAATGAATTAACTACAGTAAACTATTTCAAGACATTCAGAGCAGTAAATGAGTAAATTGTATGCAATTAACAAATAAAAAAATACCATTATTATTGTTAGAATAATGGCATTCTATCTCATCAACATCGCCTAATTAAAAGGCTTATATGAACACCACACGCAGTGTTGAATAAAAAAACTCTTATGAAAACAAGAGGAAACACAAAGCAAGCGCGCTCTTACAGCTTCTGTGCATTCCGATCAGGGTAGCTCTCTCAGGCATATCTACTCGCACAGGTGAAATTCGACGGGGCTTCAAGGAACGCTAAAGAAAGTCTACGTCCCGTCTTCTTATCCACAAATCGATTCCCAACCGTTCAGCTCACGAGTCACCCACATATAAAAAAAAAA
>JABUQX010002520.1:0-15000 GCA_015478945.1 Trachelipus rathkii | reverse complement strand
AAAATATTCCCTTTCCATTTTCCAGTAAGTAGCTAAGTATTAACAAAGTTTAGCTCTTAGCTTTTATGTTTTAACATGATTATAATTTAAAAGAAGATTCTTTAACTAGTTTGAATGTAACGAATTGAAATGAAAGATAAACCTGTTAAAGACATTACTATTGGTAGCCTAGTTATCGAATATGACATATAATAATATACTCCATTAAGATAAAGATAGATATCATTCAATACTCAATTCAAAAATTCACCAACGCGTTGCAGCACGGTTAAGCTCTCGCTAGTATCTCGTGAGAGCCTGTTGCTTTTTGAGGTGTTTTTACATCTCTCACCTAACTTAAAGAATTATTCTCACTCTCGCTTGATGAAGGGAGGGGCTGATAAATATTTACTTTGCAGCACTGATAATATGGAAAACCTGGGCCCATTATTCATGGCCACTACATGAAAGGTCTCTTCTGTAGGCAGCACTCCATGTTTTCGTAGAGCCCCTCATCTCCTCTTTCGCAGATTGCAAATTTGAATTATCTTTGCTTCTTGATGACTGTTTCTTCAGTTTTTCGATGAGATTCCCTGGTGTGATTCCTTTGAAGTGAATGAAGAATGTTAATAAGCAATTTCCGGCAGAACTTATTAAAGTCACATCATCCAAACGAAATTGATCATAATCACTTAGGACAATTTGTTGAAAAGCTAACCAATCGTCACTATCAGTGCTGTTTCCAGGGGTTGCTAATAAGGCGGCTTCCACTTCTGTTGTGGGTTTTGACGCCGACAACTATCTTCGTCAATGGTCCGTGGGGTCCTGAAAAATACCAGAAGAACACAAAAGAAACAGAAAAAATGAATACAACAAGAAATCTCAGGACCAAAATAAATCAAACACCAATCAACCCTTAAAGAATTTATTAAAAAATTAACCCCAACCTCAACCGATATCACCACCACTACAAGGTAAACCGTAACCGCAACCCCGTACCAAAATCGCAATACCTGCACCACCAAACCAATATTATTGGTCATCAATGAACACCCGCGTTACACCACCCATAACCGGTGTCGACCAATATCGCTAATATTAAACAGATATTAATGAATATCTTTAAATATTCACCAATATCTGTAAACCTTAAATCTAAAAAAAACCTTATTCCTAAAGGCGGAAGTAAATAACCTTAATATATATAAAATGGTCAAACACTTAAATTGTATAAAGGTAATCCTTCTCAATTCTCCTAAATTTATAAAATCTAGTCTACTGTTCTTCAAAATACTCCTTCTAAACTTTACACGCAATTCTCCAAACTCCTTCTCAATTCAATCAAGTTCTACCTGTGTATCCTCAGTTCTCCAACAATACTCCTAAATTCTCCTCTTCTAATACAAATCTTTAAGAATCCTCTTTCTATCAATTTCCGGATTTCTTTACTGGTACTTCTACCACTCTAATTTCACTATTAACTCACCTGAGAAATGTCAATGGACAGAAGTGTTTTCGGATATGTCATAATTTTGCTTGCTTCAAAACAAGATCCAAAAAAAACCGGAGTAAACAGAGTTTCATCAAGCAATAAAATATAATAATAATAAAAAATAAAAATTTTATATAAACAATAATTAATAACTATACTTAATAATGAATTCAAAATGCAATTTGAATAATAATAATTGAATGAATTAAAGAATTATTATGAAATTAAAAATTAAAAAAAAATAAATAAATATGAATGAAATTATAATATTAATATAATAATTATTAATAAAAATAAATAATGAATTAAAGAATTATGAATATAAAAAAATTCAAGAATATTTCAAAATGATATGAAGGATGTGAAATTATTAATATATAAATATGAATTGAGGATTTAAGTTCAATTACTAACCTCCCTCTACCACCGGGTCACTGGAGTGTTATGACCTGGGTGGTTCACCAGTGTTATTTCTTGTGTCACATTGATGCCGTCGTTTTGGGTGTTAAATTCTGATTCGTAGATTTAAACACTTCTCTAACCTATCAGAATTTCACCCCAACACATCACACTCAAATCGGCTCTTTCAGACTAAAAGAGAAAAAACAACTTTATAAACCAAATTCAGCCATCAACCAAGGAAAAATTACTTACATCCATAAACTAACATTTATACTTCCTTCATCCAAATGGAAGTCAATCGCTGGCTGAAGCACAACAGATGGGCCGCTGCAGCAAGAGTTAGTTTTGAATTCAAACTGAAAAAAATGACATTAAACCTTCAATCAATCATAAAATAATAAGAATAATAATAATAATAATAAAATTCATATTAATAATAAGGAGAATAATAACAATAACAATATAATTATATTTAAAAAACACAACATAACCATAAACAATAATCATAAAAATAATAAAGAATAATAATAATAATATAAAAATCATAATAATAAGGAGAATAATAAATAATAAACAATAAATAATAATTATATAATAAAGTAGTATGAGGAGTCACTTATCGGTGAAACAGTCAGTGAAACGTCATAAAAAGTTCGAAAAATGTGTAATGTTTATATCAATTTATCTAATTATTTTTCACTAGAAAACATATTAATAAATAAAATAAACATATAAAAAAAAAAATCACTTATACTTAATTTTAAATTATAAAAAAAACACAAACAAATAAAACTTTCATTGCACATCCATGTCAATCCTTGTTGGTGGACGTTCTAGAAGCACCCCTAAAAAAAAAAAAATAAGACTGATAAATTATAAGACAAAAACAAAAATCCAAATTACTTCTGTGAACCTTTTTTTTTTTTGTCATGCGGCAAGCTCCTCAGTTATGCTATTTAAATGCATTCTAGAAGTGGTTCACTGTCAGAGATGCCATTCTTGTAGGGTTTCAGCTAGCTTATGGAATTCTTTATTAGAACCTTTTATATATATATCAAAACTAGATTTGATATTGAATCTAAAAGTTTCTCATAATTCTTCACCCAATAAGTAAGCATCAGCCATATTAACCAATACTGATACCAAAAAATGGCTGATACCCATACTATTGGTACATCACTAATATAATATATTATATATATATATAATATATATATATATATATATATATATATATATATATATTATAATATAAAATTATATATTTTTATTTTTTATATAAGTGCTGTTCTATCGTTAGGCCCACTTTTTTAAGTTTGGCATTAACCACAAAACTATTATAACATATATGAGTTTTAAATAAAGTTCTTAAGATTTCTTTCTTTCTTTCTTACCACATAAAAATTTTTTGGTTTGCTTAAAAATTGTAAAAATTATTTAGACTCGAAGTGAAAAAAAAAAAAAGCCCACTTTTTGCAAAAAGGGCCCATGTGTATGACAAAAAGGGCCCCCCCCTTTTAACTCTTGCTAGAGTTAATTTTTTGGTATTTTTAGGTTATTATCTTGTTATTTAAGGTTTTTGTGACTAAATAGGCAGAATTTTTTTTTTTTTTTTTTGAAATTAAAATAAAAAAAAAAATAAAAAAAAAAGTAAAATTTCATAAATTTTTTTAAAAAATAATCCCTTGTGAATAAACCCTCATAAGTTTTGAGTTATTTTTTTTTTTTTTTTAAGTTTTTTTTTTTTTTTTTTATGTTTTTTTTGACTAAATATGAAGAAATTTTTTTTTTTTTTTTTTTTTTTTTTTTTTTTTTTTTTTTTTTTTAAATAAAAAAAAATAATAAAATAAAAAAAGGTAAATTTCCTTAAATTAAACAAAAAATCCAAGTGGGCCAACTCTTATAACTCTCTCTATATAGCTATATTTATACCGTATATATACAACAAGAGTTAAAATAAAGATGGGCCCTTTTTACATAACATTTATGAAAAGTGGGCCCTTTTTACATAACAAAACTATTTTTTAGCCAAAATACTAAAGTAAACAAAAAATAAACAATATACCATGTTGTTATTTATTATAACACATATACAGGCCAATTTTCTTATTCCAAAAAAAAGTGGGCCCTTTTTTGTCATACAAATGGGCCCTTTTTGATAGTCTTTTTCGATGGTACCTGTGTGTTGATTGGCTGCACCAAATTTCTTGAAATTTGGTGTGGAATTACCTTTTGCATGGGACTAACATAATTTAATTCAATATTAATATAATTTCTAGAGTTCTTAATGCAGTATTGACTGGAAAAGTACCAAAATGGTTTTTCACGATTGTCAAAAAGTAGGCGAAATTTTTGAAAAGTTTAAAAAAATTCCTAAAATTCAAAAAATCGAATTTGAACCATTATAACACCTTTAAACATGCATACTCAATGGGGTTAATAGGTCCACCAATTTTTTTCGCTCTACACATCATATATACGGAGATACAGGGTGGGCCTTTTTTGTGCATAACAATTTTGGATGGGCCTTTTTTTAGGTAACAGCACTATATAATATATAATTATAATTATATATATATATTATATATAATATACTATCTATATATATATATAGTGATCCTGGTGAATAAAAAATGTAAAATATTAAAATTTAAAATAAAATTGATTTTTGGGAATTGTTGAATGGGGTGAGAATACCTGTAATTTGTGTAGATTATCTTTCTTTTTTTTTAACTTACCTGCTTTGATATATGTCTGTGAGGCTCAGATGGCATAGCTAGTCTTAGTTAAAGGTTCTTAGATAGGATCAGATTTTCAGCCTTAGTTGGTCACTTTCGTATTTAGTGTTAGAAGTGTTGCTTTAAACTATAACTGAACACTGCAAGTAATTAGTATAGGCTTAAATATTAAAAAAGAGAAGCTTCATAAATCATTATAGTGGTAGCCATATGCATTGATTAATTAGATTTCAAAAATGTGCCCCATTTACTTGATTTAATTTTGTTTTAAGTTATTTTTAAGCTTAATCCAGAATAATAGCTTAAAGCAGTAATGGTTACCAGATATTTCTTTAAATCGCATATAAAGGTACAGAAATAATTAATAAATAGTGGTAACAGAATCAGCCGCTGGAATTTTTAATTATACAAGAAATATGGTGCTATATCCTGGTGGGTGTTGGGTTTAAATATTGATTTGGTGTCTGCGTCTTAGTGGGTTTTCTGTTAGTGTCTATGTGGATTTGGTTTTTTGTATGATGTGTTGTTTGGTGGCAGTGGAATGTTCAGAATTTTTGTAATATTTGGGTGGCTCGTGTTTAGGTTCTGGTGCGTAGTGGCTATGGTAAGGTCATATGTGTACGGTTGTTATAATTTGTGTGATCGTTTGTGGTTGTTGATAGATCGCCGTAAAATGGTTGAATGTGTGGGGATAGTTTTGCACCTTGGGATACTATTATGGATGTTTACTGTTCTGGATTTTTATTGTTTGTTTGTATTTGTGCTGTTCAATCCTGATAGAAAGTTGGAGATCCATTTCTTTAGGTTAGTAGTGTAGATTGTTATTTTGTGATCATAGTTATGTTTGGGTACTGTAGCGACTGCTTTGTTGATGTCGATTGCTATGAATATTGTTTTATGAGTTGGTTTTGAGTTTAGGCCATTGATTGTGGGTTGTTTATATTTGTTTGTGATGAAGTTGGTAGTTAGTTAGTTTTGTTTGAAACCTGTTGGATTTGTGTATTGTGTGTATATTTTGTTTAGTACCTATGGTTTTTTCTAGTAGTTTGCATAGTGTTGATAATACAGAGATGGGGCGATATGATTGAAGGGTGAGAGTAGTCTTCTCCTGGTTTTAGTTTGAGTATAACGATAGCTTTTTTCCAGATAGGGGAATGAAGTTTAAGCTAATGGAGCTGTTATATTTTGTGCTAAATGAGTTAAAGCTGTGTTCCCTACGTGTTTGAGGTGTTTGTTTGGGCCAGTTTCCAGGCGAGTTTTTAAAGTGTTTTTTTGTTTTTCTAGGCCAGTTGTCGTTATTTCTATTGTTGGGTCATAGTTGAGTTTTATTTTCTTGAGGGCTTTGAAGATTTTCCTATTTTGAGGGTAAATGGGTTTTTACGCTTTGCGAAGTGAGTTACGAGAATGTTTGTGTGTTTGTTGATGGTGGTTTTGTATGTTGGGTTTTTGAATGATTTCAGGATTGTGTGTTTGTTTGGTTGGTTGAGTTTTTCCAGTGTATTTTATTGTTTTCCACATTCTGGTTGTGTTTTGTGGTTGGATGTTCTTGGTGAGGAAATTTTGGAAGTTGTTTTGAAGAACAGTGTTTAAGTTTATGAATTTTTGTGTTAAGGGTGCTAAATCTGTGTTGTCATTTGGAGTGATGTGGATGTTTTTTTCTGAGTGAGTTGCGTTGTTTGATTAGTTGTTCGATTTCAGGTGTTTTTTGGGTTTATTTTTTTTATTTTGTTTCCTCTGGAAATGGCTTTGGTCTTGCTGCTTTTTGTATTAAAGTGAAAATTTGCATGGCTTTTGGTTGAGTTGTTGAATATGGTTGGTGATTGTGTTCAGTCTGCTTTTTTGTAGTTTTTGTATGTTTTTTTTGAGTGGGTAGTTTGGTTTGTTGTCATTTTGGTATTTTATTTGGGTTTTGAATTGGGGTTTAAGGGGGGTTTTTTTTTTTTTTTGGGGTCCCCAAAAAGAAAAGTTTTTTAGATCGGTTTGTGTTGACCAGTGGGGTTTTGTGTGTAAATTTGTGAATATAGCATGTCTGGTGATGTGCATGTTTGGTTGGTTTGAGGTAGGTTTCTAGTGTGCGTTTGGTGTTTAAGATTTTAGGTTTTCAAGGTGGGCTATGATGTTGGTTCCCTTGTTTGGTTGCTTCTTGGCATTGTACCATATAGGGTGGTGAGCGTTTGAAGTCGCTTCCCATTATGAGGTTTGGAATGTGGAGATTTTCAGAGAGGTTGTTTGTAATTTTCTGGGGCTATTGGTGGTGAGGTGTGGTGGAGAATGTAAGGTTTATTAGATTGTTGTGGTTTTTGTTTAATCATTATTGTTGTAGGAATTGTGCCTTGTGGTGTTGTCAATTTAAATGCCATTGAAGTTTGTAGAATGGGTTTGTGTATGATAGTGGAGTGTGTAGAAGGGTTAGTAAAAGTAGAGTTTGCGTTTTTGGGGTATGAGGGTGTGAAGATGTCAATCATAGCCATAGAAATTTGGTTCTGGATAGTTATCGGGTAGGTAGTCTTCTTGTATCTCATGGCTATGTTAATGTGTGTTTTTGTTTTAGAAAGAACTTCTATTTCCTTTGGTTTTGGTGTAGTCCATTTGTTGTTGAATTCGTAATATGCTTATATTGTGGGTTTGTGTGATGTGGGGTTTGTGGGTGGAGTGCAGACTGGGCCAGATTTAATTGTTTTTGAAGGGGGTAGCATTGTGAGATGGGCCACAGTGTTTGTGTATTCATTATTTGCATCTATTACAGTCTATATCTATATCTATATATAATATATAATATATATATATAATATATATTATATTATATATATATACTATATATTTATATATATAATATAATATATATATATATATTATATATATATAATATATATATATATATAAATATATAAATAATTATATATATATTATATATATATAGTATACTATATATATATATATATATATATATGATATATATATATATATATAATATAATATAAATATATAATTTAATATATATATATATATATATATATATAATATATACATTTGAGGATCAATATGCCAGAGTAAAACATTCTCTTTGTTTGGAGTAACTTGCTAAGATGTTTCAGATAGAATTATTGAGGTGTCATTCCAATTTTAATGCAAACTATTTAAATGTGGGTGTCACCCTTATTAAAAAGTTAAATAGAACTGGTAAAATCATATTCAAATTATCCATTTTACAGAATTTCACAAAGCCTTGCCTGTTAAAGTTTATATAATAATGTTTTGCAGTATACAAATATATAATAAAGCACTTTGTCTAGTTTTCATTACTCTTTTTGAAAGTAGGTCCCCCTATTTTTAATATTTAGATTTTATTTGTTTTATCATAATAAAAGATATGAGTATACTGAAATCTTTGCTTTGCTGGTTGGAGGCTGGACAGTGCTTGAAAGGTCAATAAAAAAGTTTAATCATTTCTTGAACATTTGAAAATGGGATATATTTAAGGATCATCAGATTGACGCCAAAATTAATTTTTAGTCAAGGTATGGATAAGCTTGAAAAACTATTCTTTAATATTATGTGAAATTTGACTTTATTCTCATATTTATACCATATATTTTTTAGAGGAGAGTAGCACACTGTGATGAAATTAAAACCCCCCCATTTTGGCTTATGAGGTGTATTGGTTCTCTCATGACATTCCAGTTGCCCTAATGGGTTTGCCTTTCTCACTTGCAATTCATATCCACACACACACATCCTCCAGACAACATCTTACAGACACCACCTTTTATCCACAAATATTCACATACTTATATCACACCACCTCTTCTAGACATCCTCACAACATCGCCTATCCCTTATATCCCTTTGTGTGGGGGAGAAAGATATTGCCCACAGTAATATGTTCTTGTGTTCGTAGAAGGTGACTAAAGGGGCAGTGGATAGTTCTGGGTTTTAACTGCCCACTAACACATCTTCTTGTCAGGGATGCTATCATGCTCAGAAAAAGTCGTCATTGCCGTAGCAATCTCTATCTTACAGCAAAAATGTTTGAATCATAATGGGTACATGGAATGTCGGGGAATAGATGTTGAGGAGAGAGGTGATGGTGATATTTAGAAACAGCAGTTTGAATTTGAACTTGCTTTGACTGAAACAAACGATCGAAAGGAAACTTGTAAAACATGATGTGTGGTGATTGGAAATGCAGGGATGGCATTTTGGTGATTTTTTTGAATTTTTTAAAAAAAAATCAATTAGTGATTTTTGATTTTTTTTGGTTTTTTCTATTTTTTACAGATTCGTAACGTCACGCGATAATATACATTGTAACTTTGCAAATTATATTTCACGTGACGTTACGAATCCAAAAATCAAAATATAAAAAAAATCAAAAAAATCACAAATTGATTTTTTTAAACATAAAAAAATCACCAAAATTGCCATCCCTGGTGAAATGTATATGTGTGCTGGTGGAAAGGAATGAGAAGGGTAGAGAAGGAGTTGCAATTCTGAATAAAATGACCTGTGGTAACAGAGCTATGGTAGATTTTGTTGTGTGTGAGTACTAGAATTCTATAGTGGTTAAATTAAAGTTTGAAAAGGAGTGCAAAGGTATGTGTGGTTGTGACTGACATATGGTGCAATGTTGAAGAAAAGTGCAAGTTTCTGGGATAATCTAAAAGATGTTATAAATGGAGTGCATAGGAGATCAGACTGTGTTGTGAACCAAAAGTGTTGGATAGGTGATCAAGAAAGGATGGTATAACAGGTGGCTTTGGGGGTGTCGGGAGAAAATGAGATGGTAGGAAGGTGATTGATTTCTGTGAGGAGAGAGGTATGTGTGTATTGTAATACTTTCTTTAAACACAGGAGTGGTCATAGGCATACTAGAGTTGGTGTAGGTAGAGATGGTATCAAAGTGAAAAAGTATGATTGATTTTTGTGTTGTGAAGGAGATTTTGAAGTATGTGTTGGATGTTAAATCAGTGAGGGGGTTAGGAAGGGAATATTATTGGATCCTTATGTTGTTTTATGTATAAATTAAGTTAGTGGGGGCTTGGAAATGGAGAGGAAGGTGGATAAGGAAGGAAGTGGTAGCAATTAAAGTGAGAAGTTAAGCTAATCAAGGTAATAAGGATCAAGTAATTTCTATAGAGTGGCTTGCAAATAAAACAAGTTGAAACTGAAATAAACCTGGAAACATATGAAGGAAGCGGTTGTTAGTAGTGCAAAAGAAGTATGTAGATGTGCTACAGTATGAGGTAAGGATGTTAACAGTGAGTGGTGGAATGAAGAGGTGAAGCAAGCGGTTAAAAGTAAAAAAAGAAGCTTCTTGGTTGAAATGTACTAAAATGCCAATGATGAGGTTTCAAGAAGAAGATGTTTGGAATTAAATAAGGAGGAAAAAGGAATATTTAAAGGTGCATACGTAGGGGAAAAGGGAAATGAAAAGTTTGGCAGGAGGATGAATTGGGACTTACAAGGAATAGGACACTTCTGGAAGGGAAGCGTGAAACGTTAAGAATGAGAATAAGGGGAATCTGCTTAGAACAATGAATAGGGATGGTGCTTTCATAACTGATGAAATGGATGCAATGAGAATGTGGAGGGAACACTTCAAAAATCTGCATAAACATTGGCAGTAAATGAAAGAGGCTGAATGAGTGATGTGGTGTGGGTTTGATGGTGCCAGAAGAAATAGGATATTTTGGGATGAGGTCATTAGTAAAGGAGGAGGTAATGGGCAGAGTGAGAAGTTGAAGAATGGTAATATCTGCAGGTATAGATGAAAATTACTGGTGAAATGATAAAGAAGCGAGGCGAGATGGTGATTGAGTGGCATTTGGAAGCTGTGTTGCAAAGCTTTTATGAAGGTTAATGAGGGATTGGAGAAGAGCAGTAATGTACCCTTATATTAGGGTGACTGTAGGAATTATGGGAATAATTTGTGGAGTGTTGTACGGGAGATATATGCTGGTGTTTTTGGTTGGAGAGATCAAGTGCTGGTGAGAATCAAGGGGTGCATCTAGGTGTAGGATAGAGAATCGTGTGGATCCAAATCTTTACAATTGAAAGAATGATTGGAAAAATGAGAGGGGAGAATTAAATTTGTATTTAGATTTTATTGGGATTTGCAACAGATAGTCCGTGTGATAGGATAATAGGGAGCCTCTTTTGGAGGTGTTTGGTGGTAGACCTTCTTGAATGGAATCAAAAGGTAATGTATGTCAGATAGTGTTGAAAGCGTGTATAAGAATAAATGAATTTGAAAGGGAGTGGTTTATATTAGTAGTGGAGGGTAAGGCATGGAGGGCACCCTCCACTATCTTCCATTCTCCATCATTCTAACCCCATTCCTGCCTAACCCCACCTCTATTCATCATACCTCATTCCTATACAATTAAATCAACCAGGGAGACCAATTACAAACCCTTCCTCACTCACCCATCACTTTGACTCCATTTATTCTTACCCACTTTCACTATCGTCAACATACTTTTGATTCCATATAGAAACTTACACCCACACATAGACACTAATACCTGCCATAGAACTTCCCTATTTGCTATCATATGCCTGTTGCAAATCCCTAAAAAAAATACAATTTATTTTCCTTCTTCCTCATTTTCTCAAAATAATTTTTTCAGTTTTAAAGGAATATGTGATCACACAACCTCTACCACCTCTAAAAACGCACTTGTTCTTCACCAATCATCCTTCATAGTCACCTCATAAGTTCATCATCTTTTTTAGACCAATAATAACCAGCTTCGTTCCTACAACACTCAGTAAAACTAATTCCCCTATAATCCTACAGTTTACCCTATATAAGGCGTACTTCTATAATGCTCCCTCAATCCGCCTTCGGAACTATACCCTCATAATGCTTTGTTACATACACAACTTCCAAATCCAATCAATCAACGCATACTCACCACCATCTGTTCTTGATCATTCCACCAGTAATTTCATCTGAACTCTCATTTATCCATTCCTACAACTTCTCAACTCTCCCAGTTACCACTCCTTCCTAGACTCATCCCGCAAAATACTACGATATAAAACGTAAGTAAATATATAAAAGTTAAAGATAAAATAAAAAATAAAAAAGAGTTAAAAAAAAAAAAACTAAAAGAGAATGAAAAATAAAGAAAACGAAATAACTAGTAAATATCCTCCTATACTACTTCAACGCGATTCATTAGACAAAGTCGGGGAAATCAAAACTAAAAGAAGAGAAAAAAAAATAAAAAAAAAAAGAAAAATGAGAACTTAAAATAAAAATAAAAGAGACAATATCCTATCATTGGTTGATAAAAAAATTATTAAAAGGATAAAAAAAAATTATTGGTTGAAAAAAGTTAAAGATGCTTCAAAAGGACTAATAATTTGTATAAAAAAAAGATGTGAAAAAATAAAAAAAAAAAGAAAAAAAAAAATCTAATATCAATGAAAAAGTTCCATCATCTTCACTTATATTATCAGAAACAAATATTGAAGAGATTAGATCTAGAGACTATTGTAGAAAAAAAAAAAGACCCAATATCAAGAAAAAATAGATAGACCCTAACTAAAAAAAGGCTGAAAAACACTATCTAAAAAGATGAGTTCGAAGAAGTAGAATAATGCATAATAACCATTAATAGACGAAAATAGAACACATTTGAAACGCAATACCTATTCCTTCTTGCACATCAAACCCACACACATTCACCATCATCTCTTCATTGCTGCCAATGTTATGCAGATTTTTGAAATGTTCCCTCCACACTCTCCCTCACATCCATTTCATCAGTTACAAAAGCACCATCCTATTCATTATTCTAAGTAAGATTCCCCTTATCTCATTCTTAACCTTTTGCACTTCTTCCAGAAGAGCTTCCATTCCCTTGTAAGTCCCCATTCATCCCCTTCCAAACTGTTCATTTACCTTTTTCCCTCTACGTATGCATCTTTTATATTCCTTTTTTCCCCATCCTTATATAATTTCCAAACATCTTTCTCATGAAACTTCATCAACCACGCTTCTTTTTTTACTTTTAACACTTGCATCACCTCTTCATCCCGCCACTCGCTGTTAACATTCTTACTTCATATATATATATATATATATATATATATATATATATATATATATATATATATATAATACTATATATATATAATAACTATATATATATATATATATATATATATATATATATATATATATATATATATATTATATATATATATATATATATATATAATATATATTTAATAATATATATATATATAATATATATATATATATATATATATATAATTGAATTTGAAGCCACCAAACCTCTATCCCATGAGCTGGGTGGGTGTTCATTACCTACTGCAGTAGGTACTTGGTCAGGGAAAATTCAGTTAATTAAATGTAGTTTCCTAACCAAGTGAAAATTAGAGTGCCCAATAATTATCTAGCCTTGATGCAAAACCTCTTTGACTCAGCTTTTGGTATTCTAACCTTTGGGACATGGTTTTGCATCCAGATGGATGGACCTTCTTCGCTAGAATCATGAGAGAGGGTGTGATTTTTGTATGTTGTAATTGACAGGAAAGAAAAATGTGGGATGTGTCCTTCGGAACCTGGTTACAGTTTTGACAAAAGTTTGTGGTATTTTGGTTGAGGTTGAATCTGATGACTGACTGGTTCTTAGTAGTGAGTTGAATTTTGGTGCTATTTCTGGTGGGTGGGTATTTAAAATGTTGTTTGGTGGTCTGCATCTTAAGTAAGTAGTTTTCTGTTAAAGTTGTGTAGATTTGTTTGGTGTATGTTGTGTTGTTTGGTGGAGGTGGAATGTTCAGAATGTTTGTAATATGGAGCTGGTGAAGGAGGAGGAGGTTTGAGTCTGTGGTGGGTGGGGTTAAAGAGTGCAATGTGGCATGGGTGATGGGTGTTTGGGTTTTGGAAGAGAATTGTGTGCCTATCATGTCCAGGTGTGTGTCTATGGTAGGATTTTCGTTTCTTTCGTGTAGGTGTTGTTTGTTGATGTGCATCCTGTTATTATTCTCTTAGAGCTTTGTTTTCTGTCATTTGGATTCTTTGTATTTTAGCAGTAGTGGGTACCCATGTTTGGAGAATCTCAGTCCAAAGCCTCTAACAGTTTAGGGGATATATGAAAAATATGGGGGTGAATATTATATTTTTTGTGAAGTCTGTGCCAGCGAGTCTAATATGTTCAGTTCTGTTTTTTCAGATGAAATTGTTGTCTGTGTTTTGTGAATGTGAGATGAGTGTCAAGTGTTGGTTACTCAGAGGATTTTGGGAGTTTTGTTAAAGGGTATAGCAATGTTGTTTAGGTAGACTTGAGAGTGTGTGGTGGTTGACATTCAGTGGTGATTAATGTAATTGAAGATGTTTGGTGAGGCGGACATTCTGTTTTCTGTTAGCCATATTTGAAGTTGGTTGATGTATTGTTGTTTCAGGTTTGTGGCCATGCTTAGGTTCTGGTGTGTAGTGGCTATGGTGATGTCATCTGCGTAGGTTGTTATGATTGTGTGTTCTTGTTTGTGGGAGATCAGCCGTAAATAGGTTGAATAGTTTTGGGGGATAGTTTTGCACCTTGGGTTATTCCATTGTTGTTGTTTATTGTGATGGATTATGTATTGTTTGTTTGTATTTGTGTTGTTCATCCTGATAGGAAATTGGAAATCCATTTCTTTAAGTTAGTGGGGATGTTAGATTTTGCTACTTTGTGGATCAAGTTTTGTTTAGGTACTGTATCAAATATCAAATGCGTTGTTGATGTTGATTGCTATGATTATTGTTTTATGAGTTGGTTTTTGAGTTTGTGGGTTGTATGTTTATGAGTTTGGTTGTAGTTGAGTGGTTTTGTTTGAAATTGTATTGGAATTTGTGTTTGATGATCTGTGGAGTTATTTTGTTAAGAACTTTTTTTTCAAGTAGTTTGCATAGGGTCGAAAATAGAGATGGGGTGGTATGATGAAGGGTCAGAGGGGTCTTTTCCTGGTTTTAGTTTGGGTATAATGATAGCTTTTTTCCAGATAGCGGGAATGAAGTTTAGGCTGATGGAACTATAATATATTAGTGCTAATTGAGTTAAAGCTATTTTCCCTAGGTGTTTGAGATGTTGTCTGGGCCAGTTGCAGGTGAGTTTTTAAGTGTCTTTGTTATGTTTTATAGGTCTTTTGTGGATATTTCTATTGTTGGGTCGTGGTTGAATTTTTTTTTGTTGAGGGCTTTGATGATTTTCCCATTTTGAGGGTGTGTGGGTTTTTGACTCAGCAAAGCGAAGTGAGCTGCGAGAATGTTTGCATGTTCTATTTCAGGTGTTAAGTTTGGGTTGTATTTTTTGATGTATCCTCTGGGTATGGATGTTAGCTGCTTTTTGAATTAGAAAAGTGAAATTTTGTATG
>JABUQX010002519.1:60000-78364 GCA_015478945.1 Trachelipus rathkii | reverse complement strand
CAGTATTGCGTTCCATTCGCAATTTGGGCTAACCGTTTTCGCATTTATCGTAAACGCTTTCGCGCGTTTTCGTGTACGCCGCTAATATATATATATATATATATATATATATATATATATATATATATATATATATATATATTTATTTATTTATTTATACAAAACACCATATCCCGCATAGCTACAGGGTGGTGTTGGTGGCTGATAAGTTTTCAAACTTATCATCACCATTCACGAAAAGAAACATCTGATAGAAGGGGGTTTTCAGCCCCTTGCTATCGGGCGAAGAGAATTAAGATAATTTCTTCCTATGACTCGACGACTTCGCTAAACGCAGCTTCACTTTTTCTAGAATATAAAGTTTCAAGTTTCTTCTATTTTTTTTTTAATTTTGCATTTTATTCATAACAATTAAAAGTAGTCGAAGTAAATGTTGCTTCACCATCTCAGATTTTAAATGATAGTAATTTAAAATTAAATACTTTATAATTTTGAAATTCCGATTAAATATTATAATTTTTTATCTAGTTATTGAAACTTTAAACTCTAATGTACTCTTCTTAAAATTCATTTCTCAAGCACTTATTTAGTAGTTAGTTTCCTTCTCATATTTACTATCTTCTCTTTAATATATAACCCTTTAAGATTTTCCATATTCTTCTGAATCTTCCTTCAAATACTTCTCTTTTTCGCCTCCCTTCAAGTTTCCACCGCGTCCACACTCGGAGACAGCCGAATCATATAATATATATATATATATATATATATATATATATATATATATATATATATATATATATATATATATATATATATATATATATATATATATATATATATATATATATATATATATATATATATATATATATATAATATATATATATTTATGTCTTTTTTTATAATATATATAATAATATATATATATGTATATATATATATATATATAATAATATATATACTAACATATATATATATATGTAAATAATAAATATATATATAATAATATGTATATAATAATACACATATATTATATAATATAATAATAAAAATATGTAATAATAAATATATATATACATATATAATATATATATATATATATATATATATATATATATATATATATATATATATATATATTAAATCTGATATTGGTCTGTTCTTATAGAACCGTAATTTTATTATAAAAAGGATGACCAAAGCCGGAATGAAGGTCATTGAACTTTATTAATTCAATATTTAAATTATCGACGTTTCGGGCCAAGTCGTGGCCCATCATCAGGATACTGAAAACATATGTATGGTAATATAAGTACAAATAGATAAACAGTCATATATAAAATAAATATAAATGAATATAGATGTGAAATAAAATAATAAAAATATAAATAAAATTAAAATAACACAAAAGGGTGACTAGCATTATAATAATCAGTAAGCAAAATAGTAACAGGGTATCGTAATAACAGTTAAAATTAAGGTTGAAAATTGAAATTATTTGTAGTTTGTATTAATGGAAATAATATAAGTTATAATATAAGGTCCATAATAATAATTATTATAAATGATAAATGATAAATGATAAATAATAAATGATAAATGATAAATGATAAATGATAAATGATAAATGATAAATGATAAATGATAAATGATAAAAGATAAATGATGATAAATGATAAATGATATCATTTATCATTTATCATAATTATTATTATGGACCTTATATTAAAACTTATATTATATATAAGTGTCTGAAAGAGGATCTAGTAGTTCAGTAAAGATCGAAAGCTAACGCTCTTAACATCTAGAAGACCATTTTATTATGTAAAAATTTATTACTAACTTTAATATATCTGCAGTTTATTATTAATAATTCAGGCCTTCTACCTTGATATATATATATATATATATATATATATATATATATATATATATATATATATATATATATATATATATATATATATATATATATATATATATATATATATATATATATATATATATATATATATATATATATTTGATCAGGTAAAGTAAATTACTTCAAAGATTTCAATTGTAATAATTAATCCTCTGAAGCTACTTTTAATAATTTTTAATTTTTAAAATATTATTTTTATTAAATACTTTAATATTGAACAACTATTTTAAAAAGTAGATTTAGCTTAATTATTATTGAAGTCTCTACAAGTAAAATAGATTTATACAACAATATAAATTAGACCAATAAATTCACAGCAGCCCGTCGATTTGGGTGTTTATAGTCTTTAGTTGATCATTTATACATATACTATATATATATATATATATATATATATACTATATATATATATATATATATATATATATATATATATATATATATATATATATATATATATATATATATATATATATATATATATATATATATATATATATAGGTCAGCGTCTGGATTAGCCGTCATATATATCTTAAAAACTATTAATGCTACAGTAAAACGGAATACATTGCTGGAATGCTGGTCCAATGCAGGTCCAGAAAATGTAAAAAAAAAAAAAAAAAAAAAAAATATATATATATATCTCAAAAACTACAATAGCTACAGCGAAAAGGAATACATTTTGGAATCCTCGTAAAATTTTGGTAGGAAAATGTAAAAAAAAAAAAAATAAAAAAATTATTGTTAATAATTATAGTAATATGATTAGAAGGCTTATTTAGAGACCTTTTATTGGTTTCTCGTTAAAATAAAGACTTTCTATTAAATTTTTTTTTTACTAAAGAATACCCAAGGTATACCGCCTTGCCCAGGCTGGCAGGTGAGGTTCAGCCTTCCGGGAACTACAGGAGTAGTTATTCCCCCCTCGGGGGTCTCGGAACCCCCGCTCTTTGGTATTTGGGTGTCGCAGAGGGTTCCTCCGCCCCTCCCCTACAGGGTATGGAAAACATCCCCCTATGTTCCCCATTGGCTCGAGCCCCCTATTGTGCCCTTATAAGCAAATTTTTATTTTTACATTTTTCCTATGTGAAATGTTACGAGGATTCAAAAATGTGTTCCTTTTCGCTGTAGCTATTGTAGTTTTGAGATATAATTTTTTTTTTTTTTTTTTTTTTTTGCATTTTCTGGACCAGCATTGGACCAGCATTCCACTGTATTCCGTTTTACTGTAGCATTAATAGTTTTAAGATACATATGACGGCTAATCAGACGCTAAATATATATATATATATATATATACTATATATATATATATATATATATATATATATATATATATATATATATATATATATATATATATATATATATATATATATATATATACCATATATGTATATAAATAATGAAAGAACATATAATGGGAAGGTAAAGAAATACTGCCTTCTCTGGGATTGAACCAGCGTATGTTGCGAATGAGGACAATATACTCGATGCTTTACCACTGAGCCATCCTCCAGCCCAAAAAAGTTGGATTCAAGAACAGTTTTAAAGCAATCAAGCTTTCGTCAAGGCGACATCACCAGGTGTCCAGCCTGCCCTTTCCCTCGTTCCTTAATATTTTAGATGTTAAATATTTCATAATCGCAATTAATAAGTTAGTAAATAAAGAAAGAACATATAATGGGAAGGTAAAGAAATACTGCCTTCTCTGGGATTGAACCAGCGTATGTTGCGAATGAGGACAGTATACTCGATGCTTTACCACTGAAGCCATCCTCCAACCCAAAAAAGTTGGATTCAAAAACAGCTTTAAAGAAACCGAGCTCCCGTCATGGCGACTTTAAAACTGTTCCTGAATCCAACTCTTTTGGGTTGGAGGATGGCTCAGTGGTAACTCATCTAATATATTGTCCTCATTCTCAACATGCGGTGGTTCAATCCCAGAGATCTTTATTTATTAACTATTAATTACGATTATAACATATATATAATTGCGATTATACTAATATTTAGCATATATATATATATATATATATATATATATATATATATATATATATATATATATATATATATATATATATATATATATATATATATATATATATATATATATATATATATATATATATATATATATATATATATTTATATATATATATATATATATATATATATATATATATATATATATATATATATATATATATATATATATATATATATAACAAATACATAAATATATATAAACTATATATATATATATATATATATATATATATATAAGAAGCCTACATACCCGATAAATATCCAGAACCAAAATTCTATGACTATGATGCCATCTTCACACCCCAAATCCAAAAAAAAAAAAACACACTCTACTAACCTATGTACACAACTCTTTACCATACACAAAACCACCTTACAAACTACAACGGCATTAAACGACAACACCACAAAACACAGTTCTTCACAATAATGATAAGCAAAAAACCCACACAATCTCATAAACCTCTGCATTTCCCACCACACCTCACCACAATAACCTAGAAATTACAAACCAAACCTCCCAGGAAATTCCCGCTTTCCTAACCTCATAATGGGGGCGACTTCAACCCTCACAATCCTACATGGTTTAAAGCCCAAGAAGCGAACCAAAGAGGAACCCACATCATAGCCAATCTTGAAAACCTCAACATCTTAAACAACACAAACAGCCACACTAGAAACCCACCTCAAACCAACGAAACGTGCACATCACCAGACATAACACTATGTTCACCAAATTTACACACAAAACTCCACTGGTCGACTCAAACCGACCCAAAATACGACCACCTACCCATCATCGTAAAATACGAAAATATCAACCAACCAAACCACCCACTCAGGAAAACATACACAAACTACAAAAAAAAGCAGACTGGACACTATTCACCAACCATATAAAAAACTACATACATCCCCTAAAATCACTAACACATCAACACTCAACAAAGCCATACAAAATTTCATTTCTCTAATTCAAAAAGCAGCTATGAAAACCATCCCAGGGGATACATAAAAAAAATACAACTCTACCCTAACACCTGAAATAGAACAGCTAATCAAACAACGCAACTCGCTCATAACAAAAACGCCCACATCAACCCAAACGACAACACAAACAAACGCACTAAACACCTAAATCATGCAAACTATGACTTACATTCTTCACCCAACTTGACTTTTATCAAAAAATCATCGAACAGCACCAGAATGTGGAAAATAATAAATACACTGAAAAACTCAACCAACCAACAAACACACACTTACGAATCCATCAAAAGCTCAAACACACAATACCCACAAACCAACAAACAACACGCACTCTTGCAACTCACTTCGCAAAGCAGAGTCAAAAACCCACACACCCTCAAAACAGGAAAATCATGAAAGCCATCAAGAAAATAAAACTCAACCACGACCCAACAATAGAAATCACCACAACTGACAAAGAAAACATAACAAAGACACTTAAAAATTCACCGGCAACTAGCCTAGACAACATCTCAAACAAACACCTCAAACATTTAGGGAACACAGCTTTAACCCAATTAGCACTAAATTAGCCTAAACTTTATTCCCCCTATCTGGAAAAAGCTTTCATTATACCCAAATTAATACTAAGGAAAGACCCCTCAGACCCTTCATCAAATCGCCCCATCTCTCTATTATCAACACTTTGCAAACTATTAGAAAAAACCATACTTAACAAAATAACTCCACACATCATCAAACACAAATTCCAACACGGCTTCAAGCAAAACCACTCAACTACAGCCGCCCTCACAAACTTCATACAACCACAGTCAACGGCGAAAACTTAAAACAAACTCATATAACAATAATCATAGCAATCGACATCAGCAAAGCATTCGATGCAGTACCTAAACACAACTTGATCCACAAAATAACAAAATCTAACATCCCTACTAATCTAAAAAAATGGATTTCCAACTTTCTATCAGGACGAATAGCACAAATACAAAAAAACAATACAAAATCTAGAACAATACACATCAACAATGGAGTACCCCAAGGCGCAATACTATCCCCATACTATTCAACCTATTTACGGCCGATCTACCAAAACCACAAGAGATTGCACAATCATATCAACCTACGCAGATGACATCATCATAGCCACTACACACCAGAACAAAGCCACAAAACCTGACACAACAATACATCAGCCAACTTCAAACAGGGCTAACAGAAAACAGAATGTCCGCCTCACCAAAGAAATCTTCAATTACATTAATTAGCCACCGACCGCCAACTTGGTGCCACACACCCACAAGTCTACCTAAACAACGTTGCTATACCCTTTAACAAAACTCCCAAAATCTTCGGAGTAACACATCTCACTTTTACAAAACACATAGATAACATAATCTCACCAGCTAACAAGAAACTAAACACATTAAAAACCATCGCTGGCACGACTTCAAAACAATAAATCAACATACATCAATATATACAAACAATTCATTCGCCCGACTCTAAACTACGCTTCTCTAATCTGGCACCCACTACTGACTAAAACTAACACAAAAGAAACTTCAAACGACACAAAACAAAGCTCTAAGAATCATAACAGGGTGCACATCAACAACACTACAATAACACCTGAACGATGAAGCCAAAATTCTACCCATAGACACGCACCTGAACATGATAGGCACTCAATTCTTTTCCAAAACCCAACACCAATGTCACATTGCACTCTCTAACTCTACCTACCACAGACACTACCAACCGTCCTCCTCCTTCACCAGCTCCATATTTACAAACATTCTGAAACATCTCCACCTCCACCAACAACACAAACATACACCAAACAAATCCACACAACATTAACAGAAAAACTACTTACTAAAGGTGCAGACCACCAAACAACATTTTAAACAAACACTCACCTGAAATAGCACCAGAATTCAACTCACTACCAAGAACCAGTCAGTCATCAGAATTCAACCTCAACCAAAATACCATAAACATTTTGTCAAAACTGTAACCAGGTTCCGAAGGACACATCCCACATTTTTCTCTCCTGTCAATTACAACATACGAAAAATCAAACCCTGCTCTCATGATTCTAGCAAGAAGGTCCATCCATCGGGATGCAAAAACCATGTCCACAAAGGTTAGAATATTCCAAAAGCTTGAGTCAAAGAAGGGTTTGCTAATCAAGGCGTAGAGCAATAATATGGGCACTCTAATCCACTTGGTTAGGAAAACACTTACATTTAATTAACTGAATTTTCCCTGACCAAGTACTACTGCAGTAGGTAATGAACACCCACCCAGCTCATGGATAAGGTTTGGTGGCTTCAAATTCAATTTATATATATAATTATAGTATATTATAATAATATATATATATAATATATATATATATAATATATACTTATATATATATTATATATATAATATAATATATATATATATTTATATATATATATAATATATATAATATATATATATTTATATATATATATATATATATGCAAGTAAGAATGTTAAAGCGAGTGGCTGGGTGAGAGGTGATGCAAGTGTTAAAAGTAAAAAAAGAAGCGTGGTTGATTGTACTAAAAGCCAATGATGAAGTTTCATGAGAAAGATGTTTGGAATTATATGAGCAGGAAAAAGAATATTAAAAGATGCATACATAGGAGGATAAAAGGTAAATGAACAGTTTGGAAGGAGGATGAATGGGGACTTACAAGGGAATAGCAAGCTATTCTGGAAGGAAGTGCAAAAGGTTAAGAATGAGATAAGGGGAATCTACTTAGAATAATGAATAGGGATGGTGCTTTCATAACTGATGAAATGGATGGAGGGGGGAGAGTGTATAGGGAACATTCAAAAATCTGCATAACATTGGCAGGCAGTAAAGAGGTGAGAGTGAATATGTGTGGGTTTGATGGTGCAAGAAGGAATAGGTATTTTGGGGATGAGGTCATTAGTAAGGAGGTGGTAATGGGTAGAGTGAGAATGTTGTAGAATGGTAAATCTGCAGGTATAGATGAAATTACTGGTGAAATGTTCAAGAAAGATTGGTGAGATGGTGATTGATTGGATTTGGAAGTTGTGTATGTAACAAAGCATTTATGGAGGGTATAGTTCCGAGGGATTGGAGGAGAGCATTAATAGTACCCTTATATAAGGGTAACTGTAGGAATTATAGGGGAATTAGTTTACTGAGTGTTGTAGGGAAGATTTATGCTGGTATTTTGGTCAAAAGATGAATTGAGTGACTGAAGGACTGATTGGTGAAGAACAAGGTGTGTGTAGAGGTGGTAGAGGTTGTGTGATCACATCTTTAAAACTGAAAAAATTATTGAGAAAATGAGGGAGAAGAAAAATAAATTGTATTTAGGTTTAGGGATTTGCAACAGGCATATGATAGCATTAATAGGGAAGTTCTATGGCAGGTGTTAGTGATATATGGTGTTGGGTGGTAAGTTTCTGAATGGAATCAAAAGTATGTATGACGATAGTGAAGTGTGTGTAAGAATAAATGGAGTCAAAAGTGATTGGTGAGTGAGGAAGGGATGTATTGTCTCCCTGGTTATTTAATTGTATATGGATGAGGTTATGAATGAATTAGAGGTGGGATGGCAGGGGATGGTGTTAGAATGATGGAGAATGGAAGATAGTGGAGGGTGCCCTACCTATGCCTTACTCCACTATTAATATTAAACCACTCCCTTTCAACTTCATTTATTCTTATACACGCTTCACTATCATCATACATACTTTTGATTCCATTCAGAAGTCTACCACCAACACCTGCCAAAGAGCTTCCCTATTTATCCTATCACACGACTGTTGCAAATCCATAAAACCTAAATACAATTTATTCTTCTCCCTTCTCATTTTTTCAATCATTTGTTTCAATGTAAAGATTTGATCCACACATTCTCTATCCTACTCCTAAATGCACCTTGTTCTTCACCAGTCACTTGATACTCTTTCAACCAAAACACCAGCATATATCTTCCCTACAACACTCCACAAATTAATTCCCCATAATTCCTACAGTCACCCTAATATAAGGGTACTATTACTGCTCTCCTCCAATCCCTCATTGGTATAACCTTCATAAAAGCTTTGCAACACAGCTTCCAAATCCACTCAATCACCATCTCGCCTCCCTTCTTTATCATTTCACCAGTAATTTCATCTATACCTGCAGATTTACCATTCTTCAACTTTCTCACTCTGCCCATTACCTCCTCCTTACTAATGACCTCATCCCCAAAATATCTACTTCTTCTTGCACCATCAAACCCACACACATTCACCATCACTCCTTCATTACTGCCATATGTTATGCAGATTTTTGAAGTGTTCCCTCCAACACTCATTGCATCCATTTCATCAGTTATGAAAGCCCCATCCTTATTCATTGTTCTAAGCAGATTCCCCTTATTCTTAACGTTTCACGCTTCCTTCCAGAAGTGCTTCCTATTCCCTTGGAAGTCCCCATTCATCCTCCTGCCAAACTTTTCATTTACCCCTTTTTCCTCCTACGTATGCATCTTTTAATATTCCCTTTTTCCTCCTTATTTAATTCCAAACATCTTTCTTTTGAAACCTCATCATTGGCTTTTAGTACATTCAACCAAGAAGCTTCTTTTTTACTTTTAACCGCTTGCTTCACCTCTTCATTCCACCACTCACTGTTAACATCCTTACCTCATACTGTAGCACATCTACATACTTCTTTTGCACTACTAACAACCGCTTCCTTCATATGTTTCCAGGTTTATTCAGTTTCAACTTGTTCACAGTCAACTGATTTATTTGCAAGCACTCTTAAATACTTATCCTTATTACCTTGCCTACTTAACTTCTCACTCTTAATTCTACCCACTTCCTTCCTCTCCATCCAAGCCCCCACTAACTTAATTTTACATAAAACAACATAATGATCCAATCATCCCATTCCTAACCCCTTCAATCAATCATACTTTTCACTTTGATACCATCTCTACCTACACCAACTCTAGTATACTTATGAATACTCTTGTGTTTAAAGAAAGTATTACATACACACATACCTCTCTCCTCACAGAAATCAATCACCTTCCTACCATTCTCATTTACTCCCATCACCCCAAAGCCACCTGTTATACCATCCCTTTTTTGATCACCTATCCAACCACTTTGGTCACCCAACACAGTCTGAAACTCCTACTACCCCCACCATAAACATCTTTTAGTTTATTTCCCAGAAACGTGCACTTTCTCAAACATGCCTCTGATGGACCTTTATGTTCACAACCACAAACATACCTCGACTTTCAAACTTAAATTTAACCATTTAGAATTCTAGTACTCACACAAACAAAATCTACCATAGCTCTGTATACCATAGGTCATTTATCAGAATTGAAACTTCTTCTCTACCCTCTCATTCCTTTCCACACCAGCACGATATACCATTTCACACCACACATTTCATTTTCACAGTTTCCTTTCATCTTTGTTTCAGTCAAAGCAAGCAAAATCAAATTTGCTGTTTCTAAATACATCCATCACCTCTCTCCTCAACATTTATTCCCTTGACATTCCATGTACCAATATGATTCAAACATTTTTGAAGATTGCTTACGGCGATGACAACCTTTTCTGAGGCATGCATTAGCATCCCTGACAAAAGATAAGTGGTAGTGGGCAGTTAACCCAACTATCACTGTCCCTTTAGTCACCTATGACACAGAACATACACTGTAGGCAATTCTTTCTCCACCACACAAAGGGATATAAGGGATAGGGGATGTCTGTGAGATATTGTCTAGAAGAGGGGGTGTGGATATAAGTATGTGAATATATGCAGATAAAAGGTGGTGTCTGTAAGATGCTGTCTGGAGGATGTGTGTGTGGATATGAAAGCAAGTGAGAAAGGCGAACCATTAGGCACTGGAATGTCATGGGAGACCATACACACTCATAAGCCAAAATGGGGGGGTAATTTCATCACCAAGTGTGCTACTCTCCTCTAAAAAATATATGGTATAAATATGAAATAAAGTCAAATTATCACGTAATATTAAAGATAGTTACAAGCTTTATGCCATACCTTGACTAAAAAATATTTTTGGGTCAATTCTATGATCCTTAAATTATCCCATTTTCAAATGTTCAAGAAATGATAAAACTTTTATGACCTTTCAAGCACTGTCCAGCTCCAACCAGCAAGCATAAGATTCAGTATACTCATATCTTTTATTATGATAAACAATATAAAATCTAAATAATTAAAAATAGCTACTGCAAAAAGAAGTAATGAAAACTTAGACAAAGTGCCATTATTAATATTAATTATACTATAAAATATATATATGAAACTTAAACAGCAAGGCTTTGGTGAAATCTGTTAAATGGGGATAATTGCATATGAATTTACCCATTCTATTAGCTTTCTAATAAGTGGTGACAAACCTACATTTAAAATAGTTTGCATAAAGATTGGGAATGAACCTCAATTATTCAATCTGAAACATCTTAGCAAAGTTACTGCAAACAAAGAGAATGTTACTCGTTGGCATATTGATCCTCAAATGATATAATATATATATATATATATATATATATATTATATATATATATATATACTAATATATATTATATATATATTATATATATATATATATATATATATATATATTATTAATTAAATATATATATTATATATATATATATATATATATATATAACTGTAATAGATCCTTTTCATGATAACAAACACTGTGCCCATCTCACAACGCTACCATCTTCAAAACACAATTGGAATTCTGCCAGTCTGCACTCCACCCACACAAACCCGCACGATCACACAAACAAACCCACAATATAAGCATATTACAATTCAACACAAATGGACTACACAACAAAACCAAAAAATAGAAGTTCTTTCTAAAACAACACAACATAAACATAGCCATGATACAAGAAGCCTACCTACCCGATAACTATCCAGAACCGAAATTCTATGGCTATGATGCCATCTTCACACCCCATACCCCCAAAAACTACACTACTTACTAACCCTTCTACACAACTCACTATCATACACAAAACACCATCCTTACAACTACAATGGCATAAACGACAACACCACAAAAGCACAATCCTTCACAATAATGATAAAGAAAAAACCACACAATCTAATAAACCTCTACATTCTCCACCACACCTCACCACAATGCCTTTGAAATTACAAACCAAACCTCTCTGAAATCTCCCACCTTCCAAACCTCATAATGGGAGGCGACTTCTGAAGCTCACCACCCTATATGGTATAACGCCCAAGAAGCAAACCAACAAGGAACCAACACCATAGTCAACCTTGAAAACCTAAAATCTTAACCCTTTAAGTCCTAAGCGGTCACTGGTGACCGCTTTTCTGTGATTGATATTATTGGACAAAATTTATCGATTTTTTTTTTATAAATCTATTAAAAGTATCAAATTATATCTATATAATATCTCATACTGCCAAAAATTGAGTCAGTATTCTTTCAGACATGGCGAGAAGTGGGTGTTGGAGGCTCTCTCCTCAAAATTTAATTTTGTGCGTGAAATAGTAATTTTATTATTCTTTAATTTACTTATTATAAAAGTTATTTTACGTGTGTTTGTCATATTGTTTATGTAGGGAAAAGGTTGAAAAAAAAGAAAATATGTTATTCTTGTATATTTTCGTAAAAATAAACCTATCGCTGCTCAAACGTTATTGTAGGGCCCATGGTAGAGCCACCTCCAAAAAGGTAAAAAGTTACAGCTTAGCAAAGGAATATTAAGGTTGGTTGTTTAAGAATTGTTAAAAATTATAAAAATATTTAAGAAAATTCCAGATTTTGCTGTAAAAAATGGAATAATTGTTGGTAAATAGTAAGAAATTTCAGATTTGCTTAAGCATGAAGTGTAAATAAATTAAGTATTGTATTATAAATAGGCTACGTATGTGTATGCTTTATGTAAATAATAAAAATAAAAAATATATATATGTAGGAAAACTTATATATGTTGGCCGTCAAAAGTATATATTGTTTCTTTGGATGTATTATATATATATATATATATATATATATATATATATATATATATATATATATATATATATATATATATATATATATATATATATATATATATATATATATATATATATTGTGTGTATGAATGTATGTATGTATAAATAGGTTATGTCTGTATGTATGTGTAAATGTGAACGTTTGTGTGTGTATACGTGTGTAATTATGAATATAGATATTTAGGTTTTAATGAAAAAAGGAAAATAGAAAATTTATGTAAATAGAGATTAGAAAAGTATTTTAAAAATAAAGAAAAATAGGTAAAACATGTAAATATAAAAGAATGACCTTGTTATTTCTCTTTAAAACAGTTTGGAAAAGCAGAAATTACGAAAGAAATACGACTTGAAAATAAGAATGCAAAAAAGTGGAAACACTGCTATGACGTCATGAATAACAACCAATATGGCGGACGTGGAACGGAAAGCAGTTCACTTGACATTTGGGATTCGTTTAGATAAGACTAGCTCTCTGTGTTCTGCGTGACTTGATAATTTTGTTAGCTTGTTTGTATTTATATAATGGTTTATTTATATTTTATATACGATTCACTTGTCGATCAGCCTTTGTTGTGTTAGGTTTAGCTCCGTATTCGTTCCGATTTGTCTAAGTTAGTATCTGCCATGTTAAGTTGGCTTCGTATTTAAAACGAATTGTTTTATTTAGTTTGCATTTTTTGAAACTTGTCATTTTGAACCGAAACCATTCGGAAGTGTCTCCTCTGTATCTGTGATTTTTAGCTTTCAAGTTAGGAAAGTTTTAACGATTGTGATTGTAAATATTTTAATTGTTAGATATCTTTTGATTAGGCTTTTTGATACTCTTATATATATTGATACCGACGTATTTGGAGTGTAAATAAAAAGGTAATATATGGAAAATTAATATTGGCTATTTTGGTCAATCATTCAGATATTAGCAGTGGCCATTTTCTTATTTATAAAAATTTGATAGCGGCCATTTTGTTGGCTGTTTATTGGAATTTAGCCGTGGCCATTTTCTCGTTTATGAGCATCAACATTGGCTATATTTTTCGATTGCTGAACTTAGCTTTGGCAATTATTTCATACATTGGGTTACAACTGTGATCGATTTAGTTATTTATTGGAATTTAACGTACATAAATTATGAGATCATTGTTCTGGAATAATGTATATGGTAATGTATATTAAAGTATAACTCTGCATATTGTTCAAATTACTCAGGTTTTATGATCATTTTGAATTTTGGTTATGAAAGTCCTTGAGCATTAATAGATATTATTTTTATGGATTATTAAGTATTTTGATAGTAAGGCTTAAATTAAATAAAGAAGTCTTTGGTATAATATTATTATAGTCAAAGAAGTGTTGTGTTTTAAGAAAATATTTTAATTGTTTTGTTTCGTTGAACATTAAAGAAAAGAAAAAGCTATTATTTTACTGAGTTAATCCTTGAGCATTAATAGATATTATTTTTATGGATTATTAAGTATTTTGATAGTAAGGCTTAAATTAAATAAAGAAGTCTTTGGTATAATATTATTATAGTCAAAGATGGAGTTGTTGTGTTTTAAGAAAATATTTTAATTGTTTTGTTTCGTTGAAAATTAAAGAAAAGAAAAAGCTATTTATTTTACTGAGTTAATCCTTGAGCATTAATAGATATTATTTTTATGGATTATTAGGTATTTTGATAGACTCCAAGTAAAAAAGACATATATATTAAACTAGTTGTTGACATTTTGAAACTTGCCGGTTGACGCCATTTTGAATTAACTGACCGACGCCATCTTGAAAATAACTGACCATTGACTGGGACAGTTAATAATAGCGATATATTACAACAAATCTGGGGACAGTTATTATTGGGTGACAGTTAACGAAATAAATCAAGCTTATAATTGTATAAACATAAACTTAATTGAGACTTTGATTTAGTTGTCTGACATTTTTGGGACTTTATAATTTAAACTTTGAAAGCAGTTTAGAGTGACTCTACATTTTGGAACTTTATATTGGTTAGGACTTTAGACATTTTAAATTGATTTTGCGCTTGAATAATTTAAACTGAGTTTGGACTTAGATATTTTGAATTAATTTTGGAAGCTGACTTTGAACTCGATTGATTTAAACTAAATTTGGGACTTCGATATTTTGAATCGACTTGCAATTTAAATAGTTTAGATTTGTTTTGACAATTTTGAATGGAATTTATACTTAATTGGTTGAATTAACTTAGACTTTTGATACTTTAGAATCGACTTACAGTTGGATAGGTGGAATTACTTTGGACTTTCGACATTTTTGCAATTAAATTCACATTTTGATAGATCGAGTTGGTTTTCAATTTACATAATTTAAATCGACTTTGAGATTAGATAATACACATTGACTTGGAATTAATTGGTACAAGTTGAATTACATTGAGAACAATTTGATTTTGGAAGCCAAACATTTTCCTAACCTGGACTTTTGTTATGAAATATTTTTTGGTAAACTGAATTGAGACGAATGTTTTGATGCCTAGGTTGTTGTGACATTGGAATGACTTAGCTTTGATGAACATTGTAGTAAGGCACCTTGACTTGTTTTGAAAACGGAACTCAGATTTATCCCTGGATGTTTGAGTTTATTTCAATAATTTAATAATTTGAATTTGATACAACTTTGAGCAAGGCTGTTGAGATTAGCCTTTGAGATCTTGATTATAATTGTTCGACTTTGAGGTATGACATTGTACCAACAGTTTATACTTTAGAATTTAGTATAATCAATATATTTTGGATTAAGATAGGAATTTGAAGTTTATTAAGCTTTTGCAAGTGACATTTCGAAAACACATTATTGAACTAATACTGAACTAACTTAAGTGATTGATACTTCGCTTAAGCGGTAAATGAATGGAAAGACTTTTATGAAACCGTTTCGAGTTTTAGTTTATTGAGTTTAGTTTTGATTGTATACGAATAATTTAGTTGTAAATTTAGGACTTATTGAAGTTCTCGAGGTTCAACCTTGGGGTAAACGTCTCTGAAAATATTAACTACAGGATCTACTTTACTAGAACTAGGTACTAAAGGATAAGGATTTAATAGACACATCATTGTTTTATTTAATAATTTGATAGTAGGTTTAAGAATTTGAACACAACGCATTGATCAGTTTAGTTTAATTTGACCACTATACGATCGTTAAGTTTAGATATTTTTAGTGGTGTCGGTAGTCATCTATCGGCACTACAACAAGATTTTTCTTGGTGCCAGAACCATAACGTACTGGGTTCAGGTTGTGCATTTTTAGCATTTTTATTTTGCCCTGCTTTCCAACCGTGATAGACTCTTTGGTGGGAGGGTGTGTTAGGGCCTTCAATTGTGATTTAAGTTAAAATGGAGGACCAGAATGTTTTATTAGAGAATCGGAATGGACAAGAAGAAATGAATTGTGAATTTTGTAATAAAAGAGGACATGTAGAAAAAGATTGCTATAGAAAGAATGGTTGTTGCTTTGCTTGTGGTGAAAAAAGCCACCAAATTAGAGAATGTAAGTTGAGAAATAAAGAAAGAAGAGATGACCAATCACGAAATATAAGAAGAATAGAGTGTGCATTTTGTAGAAAAGGAGGCCATTTGGAAGTACATTGTTACAGAAAGTGGAAATGTTGTTTCTTTTGTGGAAAGCAGAATCACAAGATAGAATATTGTAAAGAAAGAATGAAAGACAAGCAAGAAAAAATCAGTAAAATGGACCAAAAAGAAGTTATCAGTGTGAAAGAACAGAAAACTGAAATGTTTTGTTTATATTGTGGAGAAGCCCATTTTATGAAAGAATGTAGAGATTTTCAGGTGAATGTGTGGCAGTTGGTACTTAAATTACAAGAGCTTGAGGCTCGGGAAACCGGTCGGAACCTTGAGAGCGACTGCAGCGTTCTCGAGGAAAATATGAAGGAAACAAGTTGCTCGAATGAACAAAGTTGTGAAGTTGCAGAAGCAACACTACCAGTAATTGAGAAGATAGAAATAAACAAAGAAATTAACAACATAGAGGAAATTGGAAAAATTGAAAAAGGTATAGGTTGTGGTAAAGAAGCTAAAACAAAGAAGAACACCGTTAGTGCTTGGATTAACCCAGCAGAAACATCTAGAAAAAGAGGAAAGAAAAAGAAACGGAAGTTACATCGTAGATAGTTTGATTAAAAGACGAGTATGTTTTAGGTAGTAAACAGGAGACATTTTGTGTATATTAGTAAATAGTTTACATTTTGTAAGAAAAATAAGAATATGTACATTGCTGTGGCAGTTGGAAACAGTTGCTGTGGCGATGAAAAATGCGATATTTGCTCAAGATTTTAGGAAGTACATTGCCTTGGCAGTTGGTAACAGTTGCTTTGGCGGTGGAAATAGTAATTAATATAAATCATTCTTGTGATGGATAAGCAGTTTTCTCTGAGACTAAAGAATATTTTTGCCTTTGACCAATTGAGGTTGGAGAAATTATTTTTGACTTGCATTTTATATTTTTGTTTCATTTCAGTTACATATGTTTGTTACCAGCCAAGAAGATGCGTTCGCTCATGACAGAGGAGATAGACGAGTATCAGCTTTGGCCGAAAATTCAAAAAACACATCTAAGACGAGTGCAGTATTTTTTTTTGAGAAACCAGAAAGAGTAAATTGATGTCATGGATGCAGATTATGAGGATTACTTTGAAGGATCCAGCCTAGAAGAGCCTTAGTATGGTCTTTTGTGAAGGAGGTATTGTAGGGCCCATGGTAGAGCCACCTCCAAAAAGGTAAAAAAGTTACAGCTTAGCAAAGGAATATTAAGGTTGGTTTTTAAGAATTGTTAAAATTATAAAAATATTAAGAAAATTCAGATTTGCTGTAAAAATGAATAATAGTTGTAAATAGTAAGAAATTCAGATTTGCTTAAGCATGAAAGTGTAAATAAATTAAGTATTGTATTATAAATAGGCTAAGTATGTGTGTGTTTTTATGTAAATAATAAAAAAAAATAAAAATATATATATGTAGGAAAACTTATATATGTTGGCTGTCAAAAGTATATATATATATATATATATATATATATATATATATATATATATATATATATATATATATATATTATATATATATATATGATATATATTATATATATATATATATATATATATATATATGAATGTATTTATGTATAAATAGGTTATGTCTGTATGTATGTGTAAATGTGAACGTTTGTGTGTGTATACGTGTGTAATTATGAATATAGATATTTAGGTTTTAATGAAAAAAGGAAAATAGAAAAT
>JABUQX010002519.1:47500-55000 GCA_015478945.1 Trachelipus rathkii | reverse complement strand
TACTGAACACAGCTTTAACTCAATTAACACAAATATATATAACAGCTCCATCGGTCTAAACTTCATTCCTCCTATCTGGAAAAAAGCTATCATTATACCCAAACTAAAACCAGGAGAAGATTCCTCTCACCCTTCATCATATCGGCCCATCTCTCTATTATCAACACTATGCAAACGACTAGAAAAAACCATACTAAACAAAATACCCACACATCATCAAACACAAATTCCAACATGGTTTCAAACAAAACCACTCAACTACAACTGCACTCACAAACATTATACAACCCACAATCAATGGCCTAAACTTAAAACCAACTCATAAAACAATATTCCTACAATTGACATCAACAAAGCATTCACTACAGTACCCAAACATAACTATGATCCACAAAATAACAATCTAACATCCCAAATAACCTAAAGAAATGGATCTCCAACTTTCTATCAGGATGAACAGCACAAATACAAACAAACAATAAAAAATCCAGAACAGGAAACATCAACAGAGTATCCCAAGGTGCAAAACTATCCCCCACACTATTCAACCTATTTACGGCGATCTATCACAACCACAAACATCACACAATTATAACAACCTACACATATGACCTTACCATAGCCACTACACACCAGAACCCAAACACAGCCACAAATATTACAAAAATTCTGAACATTCCACTGCCACCAAACAACACAACATTCAAAAAACAAATCCACATGACACTAACAGAAAACCACTAAAGACGCAGACCACCAAACAATATTTTAAACCAACACCCACCAGAAATAGCACCATATTTCTTGATATTAATAAAATTCCAGCCGGCTGTATTCTGCTACACTATTATTAATTATTTCTGTACCTTTATATGCGATTTAAAGAATATCTGGTAACCATTACTGCTTAAGCTTAAAAATACTTAAAACAAAATTAAATCAAGTAAATGGGGCACATTTGAAATCTAATTAATCAATGATATGGCCTACCACGTATATGTATTTGAAGCTTCTTTTTTTTAATATTTAAACTTTTTATTACTTGCAGTGTTCAGTTTAAGTTTTAGCAAAATCTAAGCTGAAAATCTGATCCTATCTAAGAACCTTTAACTAAGACTAGCTATGCCATCTTGAGCCTCACAGAACATATATCAAAGCAGGTTAAGTTATAAAAAAGAAAGAAATCTACACAAATTACAGTATCTCAACCCCATTCAACAATTCCCAAAAATCAATTTTATTTTAAATTTTAATTATTTACACTACAATCACCAGGATCATATATATATATATATATATATATATATATATATATATATATATATATATATATATATATATATATATATATATATATATATATATATATATATATATATATATATATATATATATATATATATGTTATTAGGGATTACCGATAATATGGGTATCAGTATTGGTTAATATGGCCGATGTTACTTTTGGGTGAAGAATTATGAGAAACTTATATTCATCAATCTAGTTTCAAATTATATATAAAAGGTTCTAATAAAGAATTCCATAAGCTAGCTGAAACCCCACAAGTGAATGGCATCTCCGACAGTGAACCACTTCTAGAATGCATTTAAATAGCATAACCAGGAGCTTGCTCGCATGACAAAAAAAAAAATAAGGTTCACAGTGTAGTAATTTGGATTTTTGTTTTTGTCTCATAATTTATCAGTCTTATTTATTTTTTTAAGGGGTGCTTCTAGAACGTCCACCAACAAGGATTGACATGGATTTGCAGTGAAAGTTTTATTTGTTTTTGTTTTTTTTTATAATATAAAATTAAGTCGAAGTGATTTTTTTTTTTAATATGTTTATTTTATTTATTAATATGTTTTCTTGTGAAAAATAAATGAGATAAAATTGACAATATAAACATTACACATTTTTCAAACTTTTTATTATGTTTCAGTTTCAACGGCTCACATCCGAAAGGTAAATATATACTGTTCTTTATTAATATAATTATTATTGCTTATTATTTATTATACTCATTATTATTATTATGATTTTTATTATTATTATTTTTATGATTGATTGAAGGGTTCATGTTGTTTTTTTTTCAGTCTGAATTTGTGAAACTATTCTTGTGCAGCGGCCCGTTGTTTGCTTCAGCCATTGATTGACTTCCATTTGGATGAAGTAAGTATAAATGTTAGTTTATGGAATAGTGATTTTTTTTCCTTGGTTGAATGCTGAATTTGGTTATATAAAGTTGTTTTTTCTCTTTTAGTCTGAAGTAGCCGATTTGAGTGTTGATGTGTTGGGTTGAATTCAGATTGGTTAGAAGAGTGTAAAGGGATGAGAAAGAAAACTGGGTCAACCACCCAGGTAAGCACCATGGGGTGGTGAGGGGCTTATTTTTGCTTATTAATTATTATTATAATTATTTCGATTTCATTCATATTTAATATCTTGATTTTTTTTAATTCATAATTCTTTAATTCATTTATTTATTTTTTATTTAATAATTATTATATTAATATTATAATTTCATAATTTCATTCATATTTATTTAATATTTAGATATTTTAATTCATAATTTATTCTTTAATTCATTCAATTATTATTATTCACATTGATTTTTGAATTCATTATTAAGTATAGTTATTGAATTATTTGTTTTAAAATTTTTATTTTTTATTATCATTATTATTATATTTTTTATTGCGATTGCTATGATGCAATATTTTTTTTCCTCCGTTTTTTTTTTGGATCTTGTTTGAAGCAAGCGAACATCTGAAAAATTGGAAAACACTAGGAACATTGACAGTTATGAGGAAAAGCTTTAAAGTAGAATAGAGTGAGTTAGAAGTAACGGTAAAGGAAATCCGGAAAAGATAGAAAGAGGATTCTTAAAGATTTGTGTAGAGAGGAGAATTTAGAAGGAGTATTGTTGGAGACTGTGAGGATACACAGGTAGAACTTGATTGAATTGAGAAGGAGTTTGGAGAATTGCGTGTAAAGTTTAGGAGGAGTATTTTGAGGAACAGTAGACTAGATTGTGAAGATTTTGGAGAATTGAGAATGAGTACCATAGGAGAACTGTAATGTTTGACGCAATTTATATTAAGGTTATTTAAATTAGGATTTAGGATTAAGGTTTACAGATATTGGTGAATATTTAAAGCTATTCATTAATATCTGTTTAATATTAGCGATTTTGGTCGATACTGGTTTTGGGTGGTGTAACCTGGTTGTGGTGGGTATTATTGGGGTGGTGGTGCAGGTATTGCGATTTCAGTACGGGGTTGCTTTATTGGTTTACCTTGAAGTGGGTTTCGGATCAGTTGAGGTTGGGGGTTATTTTTTAATAAATTCTTAAGGTTGATTGGTGTTTGATTTATTTGTCCTGAGATTTCTTTACTGTGTTCATTTTTTTCTGTTTCTTTTGTTCTCTTGGTTATTTTTCCAGGCCCCACGACCATTGACGAGATAGTTGTCGGCGTCAAACCCACAACAACAGAAGTGGAAGCCGCCTTATCAGCAACCCCTGGCAACAGCACTGATAGTGACGATGGTAGCTTTTCAGCAAATAAACCTACTGAAGATGAAGGGGATTTGGATATGTTAGACTTTAATAAGTTCATGGCCGAAATTGCATTAACATCTCATTCACCTTCAAAGGAATCTCATCGAAAAAACTGAAGAAACAGTCATCAAGAAGCAAAGATAATTCAAATTTGCAATCTGCGAAAGAGGAGATGAGGCTCTACAAAAACATGGAGATGCTGCCTACAGAAGAGAATCCTTTCATGTGGTGGCATGAAAATGGGCCAAGGTTACCATTATTATCAGTGCTTGCAAGCAAATATTTATCGGCCCCTCCCTCATCAGTCGAGAGCGAGCGTATTTTTAGTGTAGGTGGGAATGTAAACACCCCAAAAAGGAACAGGCTCTCTCCAGATACTAGTAAAAGCTTAATGTTTTGCATCACAATTTGAGAATTTTTGAATTTGAGTATTGAATGATATCTATCTTTATCTTAAAGGAGTATATATATTATTATTATGTCATGTTTGAATAATAGCGTTTTTTTATTTTGTCTTTTCAGCTGATTAACTGGGGACTCTTCTTTCATTATTTTTATTCTTTATATTGTAGCTAGGTAAAGAATCTTCTTGAAAATGTTAAAACATAAAAGCTAGTAGCTAAACTTTGTTAATACTTACTGGAAAATGGAAATAGAATATTTTTTGAATAAACACAAACATAAAAGTTATTAATATTATATTTGCATTTATTATTCTTTAAAGATACTATTTTAATTTATAAAATAAATATACTTGGGCAAAACCAAATATGAAATAAATGAATAAGTAGGTATTGGTTGTATAGGGAATGCAATCCTGAGTTGCCTAGCAGTACACAAATGTTCTATCTTATTACTGTGTATTTATTATATTAATTAAAGTATCAGTATCAGTATCAGCACCTAAAAAATAGAGTATCAGTATCGGCCTCTTTTCTGGTATCGGTACATCTCTAATATATATATATATTGGTATTTATATATATATATATATATATATATATATATAGTATCATATATATATATATATATATATATATATATATATATATATATATATATATATATATATATATATATGTATATAGTTGAGTTCAATCTGAAAAAATCAATATTTTTTTTAAAACTAATCAATGTTCTGAAATGGGTTTGAAGCACAGCTGCCATGTTATTAATAAAAAAATTGCCAAAATTATGATATATTTATAAGGAACATTATAATTTTCATATTTTTTTTACATTCAAAAAATAAGTAAGGTTATAATGAGTTTTGCTAAGTAGACCCAGATTTTCTGTGTATACTTTTAAAACAAAACTTAATGGGTTCTAAACCAAAATTCATGCATAAAATAAATAATTCAGTAGAAGAAGATGAGAGAAATTTGGCAGCAGTTTTTTATTCCTCTTACATAGGGACAAAAGTATTTAAAAAAATGACATCAGAAAAAAAAATATCAACATTTAGTCAGATTGAACTGTACTCAACTGTTATATATATATATATATATATATATATATATATATATATATATATATATATATATATATATATATATATATATATATATATATATATATATATAGGTCGGTTCCTATATATATATATATATTATATATTGCAATCCAGGTAATAAAAAAATCTCAAATATTTTTTAAAGAAACTGCATTGATCACCAATATGGTTAATATTTTAAATCTAATTATTAGTCAATAAAATTGAAACATACAGGTTAGGGCTAGGTTTATAGCAACATCTATCCATGCAGGTTAGGGATAGGTTAGTAGAAATGCTGATCCATACAGGAAAAGTTAATGGTATTGCAAATAGATCTATATTGCTATAAACCTAGCCCTAACCAGTATAGATTTTTTCAATAACTTTCGAAAAATGATTCATATTTTTTCAGAATATTTTTTTCCTTTCAAATTTTGACTTATTATATCAATTTTGTTTTAAAAATAATTTTCTTAAAAACTTAAACTTAACATTTCTGAACTTATAAAAATTTTTTCAGAAAATATTTAGATCAAATAATAGATATATATATATATATATATATATATATATATATATATATATATATATATATATATATATATATATATATATATATATATATATATATATATATATATATATATATATATATATATATATATATATATATATTACCTAAAGCCTTTTCTTTCGACAGATGCATCGTATAGTTATGTAACATAATAAAATTGTGCAGTATATACTGGTATATATATATATATATATATATATATATATATATATATATATATATATATATATATATATATATATATAACTTTTATTTTGTTGTCCCTCACTCCCCTCCTACAAGAAGCGTGCAATCTCTAGGTACTTTGCCACCATTGTCAGCTACACCCAGAAATGATAGTTTTAGTGCTGTAAAATTGCCTCATTGTCCTCTAAGCAGGGCAATCTATTATAAGATGTTTATCATTGTTGGTGGCTTGGGAATGGCAGCTATGATAGTAGGAGGAGGGATCTCCGAGATAATTAAATTTGTATTCCTGAAGGGAGGGGTGGAGCTCACAGCGGAGCTGTGAAAGCATTATGTGTATTTGCCAGTCCAAAGTTTATTTACTATTGGAAATTTTAGGTGGATGTACTTCGAGTATAATAGTTTCATGGGTTAATCGTGTGTGAATGTGTTTAATAGTGCGAGTGTTGGGTGGTGAGGGCAGTTAACACAGGAAGTGGTGAAGAGTGGTGTAAACATGGCTCAATGCTGGGACCACTATTGTTTCTCGTATACATAAATGATATAGACCAGGGACTTAAATGTAGTTTGCAGATACTGTAGTACCGAAGTAGCTACCTGATTGATATATAAAGATTCAAAGTGATCTTGATAAACTTCTTGGATGGACAGATAAGTGGTAAATGAATCTTAAAAGTAAAAAGTGTAAAGCTCTTCACTTCGGTTACTCAAATTATTTATTGGTCTGTACTATTAATAGATGTAAATACTTCGTAGACTTGTATCATGTCCCCTCTGAGAAATTGCCTTTCTAACTCATTCAGCCTTTCCTCATAGCTCTTACCCACAAACCCAGAAATAATCCTTGTTGCTCTATGTTGCACTCTCTCTCCCTATCTCTAGCATATCTATATTTTTCCTTAAGGGACCAAAACTGTGAAACTTACTCGCACGCAGCGCGAGTAAGTTGTTACACAGAAACATGCGCAGAACGCATTTGGAGCAAGCAGTCTGCCATGCATGTACTTCAGCCTGCTGCGCATCTACCCTGTGATATTATTTAAGTTTTCATTTAACTCAAATACCTAATGAAAAAATTTAATTACAAAATAATTTTGAAAATGAAAATAAATCTCATTTAAGAGATAATAAAAAATACACAAAATGGACTTCATAAAACTTAACAAATTTTGATTTAAAATAAATAAAATATCTTATTTCTGATTTTCCCTTACATAATAAAATGCATTTCTTAGTTTTATCCATTTAGGAACATTTACCATATATATATATATATATATATATATAGAAAATAAATATATAAATATATATATATATATATATATATATATATATATATATATATATATATATATATATATATATATATATATATATATATTAGCTTAGAACAAAAAAAATTTAGCTCATAGCCTAGCCTAATTTTATCAAAAGACCGGTCGTTCTATTGGTGAAAGCGTGCTTACTTTTAAGAAATTAAAATATATGAAAATCAACATCCTAAAAAATTAAATACATGGACCGTAATGAAGGGTATTAATATTTTAAAAACCTATAAATATATATAAGGGAGTTGGACTAAATATAAAATTAGTATTTATTTTTGTAGCAAGCAATGATTGGAATAGCCGCCATTATGGCCTGCATAAACGGTTGTTTGGACGTGGAGCATGAATCATTGAT
>JABUQX010002519.1:40000-42500 GCA_015478945.1 Trachelipus rathkii | reverse complement strand
CTTATCTCGCATTCATGGCGGAGCCCCTTCACCAGATACACTGAAAACTCCTTCCCAAGAGCAGTTGTACAACCAAAATCTCTGTGTATGACTATTCTTTACGCACCAGGATTTTGTTGCCCCCTCCTCGACGAGACTCACGTCTCCAGCCTTTCCTCTCCATGCTGAATCCCACCTCCAGCACTACCCGGCTAGTCACGGATAGAGACAATTTTGTCTCAAAAAGACCATCTTCATAATATTGTTATATTATGCATAGAAAGAGAATGTTCCTTAAACGAAAATTTAGTGTTTTATACTGCTAATTTTGAAGAAGGGCTTGTTCAACTTAATAAAGCATACGTACACGAGTGCATATGTGTGCAGGAAGCTTCGACTATGTCATCGCTTTACTTCTTTCAAACAGTCGGAAATATAAATCGCGCTAGCCTTGCCATATCAGAGGTGACAGTGATAGGGAAGGTGCAAGGCATTGCTCATGTCATTACATTTGTCCTAATTCTCCGGTCGCTCTTCAACTAAACTTCATACAGTGGCAGGCACAAAATTCAAGTTTCTGCCAGACGCTTTACTGGCTCCCTCCATCTTACTTGGCTCTGAGTGTGAATTTACTAGAGGTTGACTTAGCTGATGTTTTTAAGCAGCTCCCCTAGTCCGGTTGTTATACTAGGAGACTTTCACCTTCAACACCCCTTATGGGGGATTTGGTCGCCTTCCTGCTAAGTCCAAGATCCTTGTTAATTTCTTCTTAACCCACTTTCCTGGACGCCCTTAACACAGGGCGCCTACTTATGAAACGTTAGATAACATACACTTGTCTTCCTGTATTGATTTTAATTTGGCTCCCATTCCTTATGGATTGCTTTTACGCTGGTCCCGGCTTTGATTTTGTTTTCTATTAATTGAGCTTGTACCGAGCCTGCAATGTTAAAAAATAAAATCTAACCCAGGGATGGCGTTATGACGCGAGCGGAGTGGGCTCCGTTTTATCAGGCCACAGCTATCCCACTTTCTCCCTTAAATAAGCGGTTTCCGACTGTTGATGATGCCTTTCACTTTCTGCAGCAATTTGTCATCACAGCAGCGGAAGCTTGCATTCGGCAATCTTCCGCAGGCAGGCGGTTGGCAACCCGTTGGCGTTGGTGGTCCCCCAAGAGTGCGCGCAAGCTAACCGAGAGAAGAAACTATACAGGCAATACAAAGGACCCGTACCACCTCGAAAATATAATTATTTTGTAAAGCAGCTGCGGCAAGATCTCGGCGAATTAATTTGCCAAACACGTAAACAATATCTTCGAGCTTATATTCGACTGTCAACTGCTACACTCCCCTTTCTTAGTGTGGGAAAGTTGTAGCGAAAATATCTCGCCGCTGCCAACAACTCTCACCCACAGTTCTCCGTTATGGGACTGAATATAACAGACATGATGCTCCTCTCGCTGCCGTGTTGTTGCAAGAAGTGCTTTAGTTAATAGCGTTGTGGCTAGCCACTCGGTTTTGCTTTCCGGCTATCCTGAGGCATTTCAAAATTGAAGATAACACTGTCACTGCCAGAAACTTTTCAACAGGGCAAGGAAAGATCATACGCTATAACCGTCTTTTTAGCACTTACAGAGTATCAAACTGCACTGACGAATTGCAAAGACACGGTGCTCTTTGTCCAGACATGATTTCGTACATTATGGTCCGTCATATCCACCCCTCGGCACCAGCGTTTTTGCTGGATCTGTATAACAGAAATCTTGGCTCGAATTTTCATTTCCCTTAATTGGAACTGGACTGCAAGGCTTTTTGGTAAATGTCCTTCCCAATGCCTGGAAGATCCAAAATTGGTGGACAAGCAAAGACCATTTTGCTGACCTGTCATTCCTGTAAATTATGGAGAAAATGGTTTCAGGCGACGCTTCTCAACATAATGGGATTTTTTTTTGGTAATTTGGTGGGGGCTGTTCTGAAGAGTCGCCTGTTTTTTTCAGACTTTCCCAGTTTGGTTTCCACAAAAATCGTTGAGCCGCGGTTCCCTTGATGAAACTGGACCATGGCATCGCAGAAAATGGATGGTTCTTGGTGTCCTTTTTTGACCTTGAAAAATTAATGACCGTAACGTGGAGAGCTGGAGTTCTCCTTAAACTCCATTCGCGTCAGATTCGGGTGGAGCAACTCGCCTCTTCTCATTAGATGCGATTCTATCAATAGATCCATGCCAGGTTTGGTGCTCTTGCTATTCTGGTCAGCGCCACTTTACTTTGGGGATGAAGGCGTTCGCGCAGGGTAAGTGTTCTACAGTGTATTACTATTTGCGCTCTTGGATTTAATGACATCGTTACTTCTCTCCCAGAGACTGTCCAAATTTTTCTCTCTAATGTTGATGACATTGCGCTATAATATATAGCTGGTTGCCAGGGCTGCCTTTTCTGGAATGCAACTTCAACTAAGCTATTGAGGAATAATTTCAGGCAATGGGGTAACTTCCCATGGCTTTCCTTTTTCTCATTCAACA
>JABUQX010002519.1:7500-35000 GCA_015478945.1 Trachelipus rathkii | reverse complement strand
AGAAACCAGAGAAGTTGCAGAAGTGTCTCCATTTGAATTTATGTGTTGACAAATTAGTTAGCACGGGCTCGGTGTACCACTTTTCCGTTCACTTCTTACTTTTCCACTCTATTCTGTAAATTTCTCTAACAAGCCTTTGATTCACTGTAGCAAAGAATTTAATATCCCAGCAAGTTGGTGCGAGGCGAGCCTGAGACGTGAAGCCAGCAAGCTTTTAGGAGAGGGAAGCCGGAGCGAAAATTTTTTTTAGGGTAGCGGGAGGAGATCAGGAACTAGCTAGCGAGCAGAAGAAAATAGACTTTTTTGGGGGGCGTAAGCTGAAAGTCAAATTTTATTTGCTGGGTGGAAGCTATTTTTAAAAATCTAAAATATTTCTGTGACTTATTTGGTTTTTTAACATGAAAATAGAATTTGCTGTTGAATTCCAAGATAAAAGTCGACCACCAAACTGAAAAGTATAAAAACAAGCAGTCCATTAGTACAAAAAACTCAACCATAAATATTACATATTTACCATATAATTCATACGAATATATATAGAGTATATAGTAATATTATTTTTATAACCAATATTGATAATGATATAATGATTACTATGCAATAATACATGTAACGATTTAAATTTTATATATTATGAAAATCTAATAGTATATAATAAAAATGTATATTATATAACATATAAGTATAAAATATCAGTATATATAATATATATATATAGTATAGATGATATATAGATAATGATAATAATATTAGTGATATATAATTATATAATAATATTCACTGGGGCGGGCTCGTAATAGGCCTGATTTGCAGAGGTTTGCGACAACCACAATTTATCAAACTAGCAAACCGTAGGGTGCAACTATTATTATTGTTTTAGTATCTTTAATTTTTTTAATAGGATTAATATTAAAAAAAATAAATTGAATCTTGCTGTAATAATTGAACATTTCCCCCAAAGTATTTATTATTTATTGAAAAAAAAAAGCCGTCAATCTGAATAGGCTGTTATTCAATGTCAAACCAAATGATGAATTGGAGTTGACAGGACACTATTACAAACATGTTAATTATAATTATTAGAACGAGAAGAATGTGTGTGAAATTATACCGCGTCAACGTTTTATACCTAAAACAGGTGGTTGTATATGAAGAACAACCGCTGTATTTACTTTAAAACATGGGATCCTCCCCCCTTAAAAAGAAATTTTCAAAAGAATAATTTTACGAAGACTACATCTTCTCATCACGTACCCAAAGCCTGATATTACTTTTTTAAGGGGCGTGGATTCAGCTCTTAGGCTTGCGAGTGTACGTCGCAGTTTCAACTCTCACAACTCTGATTTGAATAATGTCTGGACGTTCATTAATAATTCATATGTGTAAATCTAAGTGAAGAAATACTATTGATTTTTGAAAAGTTTAAGATGAGTTGATTTAATAAATGTTTGCAGAATAATAGAGTGTTTCAATTTGGTAATTTTTTACTGTGAGGCGCTCTAAAGATAGTGACAGTGAGGTCACATCTTTTTGAGGAAGTTAATTAATTAGTTTTTTATGGATCTGAATTTCTATTTAGTCTCTTTTATATATTTATAAAAGATTTTTATAATTACTTTGAAACATTTACAGAAAGTGGTAAGAAAACTTAGTTATTAATAATCTCTCATATTCATATTATCATTATTGTTTTGAATGTAGACTGATTTTGAATAGCCTTATATCTTAAGCCTCACTGATAAGAATCTTATATATATATCTTTTCATTTTTTTTTACTAAAGCAGAGTGGATTAATTTGACTTTAACAAATACCTAATATACATTTAAATAAATAATAATTATAACCGTGGTCCTCTCCGCAAATAAATGTAAAAACCTGTTTAAAGTTTTTGTAAATTATGATTATCTGGGCATTTTTTCGTCCGTAGCGTCTGGCTTCAGACTTTCTTAGAGTTAAGTCAATCGAGCCTTATATCTCTTTGAATATTAACTTATAAATTTCAATATTTAAATATTCGTATAACAAATTCAATATTTTCTTCTTTATAGTATATGAAACTAAAATAAAACAAATAAGAAAACCATCTTATATTAATATAAAAACTAATTTAAAAAGAAATATTCAAGAGAAAATTGGTTTATGAATAATAACTTGATTATGACTTAGAGTAATTTGAATTTAGTATGTGTTTTATCCAATATTGTGATCGAATATTTTCGTATGATATTTATTGAGTTAATATCAATGGATTTGTTTCCATTTAAGAGCGCAACGATTCTCCTAGGTTCGCTAAATTTATATAAAAAAGTACTAATTTTTATTCTTTGTTATTGATGGAGAAGGCTCATTTATATGATTATCTTTTAAGAACAGCAAGGATCTTAAAATTCATTCAATGTCAATTAATGTACATCACCTTACAAGAAAACAGATTTTATTATTTTATTAATAATTGCGACTAAGTAGGGGAATTACGTGCTTCTTTATAGGAAATATAACATTTACAATTGAATATTAATAACATGTCAGTATTAGAATAGCATATGGAAGAGATTACATATGTTTGATTTAATACAATGTGTAATGTGTAATGTGTAAAGTGTAGGAAATGTAAGTGTACTTGTCTATACTTTCAAAATTACAGGTAAAGAATAATAGGAATGTAAATTTTAATTTTATGATAGTTTACATGGACATTTATTTACTGGTTAGTAAGTTCATTTCTTAAATAATAGTGTGTAATCTTATAAAAATAATAATTAAAATTCCTTTGAAATTTATACCAAAATTTTATTGAACATTTTCCTTGAAAATATCCCGCGGATAGACTGCTCTAATTATTTTTTACGAGTCTGTGGAAGCGTGCCCAGACATACGTTTAAAAAGGTTGTGTAATATCGTCCACTTTTTACTTTTATATATTTGATTTAATCTATATTGTTCCTTCTTTCTATGTTTCTGGTTAACCTTTATTCCTTAATGAATCGATACTAATATTATATATATATAATTATAAGAAAAATATTATTCTATATCTGTATAGATAATAGAATATTATACTATTATGTACATAGTAAATGATAGATAGTTTACTCTGTGAGATTATAAATTATAGTGACGATTTCTTATATAATATATATAATATATCATAATATAAAGATTTCAATAATTTATATAAATATGTCACTATTAGATATTATTTCGTAGATCGAGAAGAGAATGTAGGTGAGGTTGCATGTGCTGATATGTAAGATGTATGATATGTAAGATATGTAGACGATGTTTTTGTTATTACATGTTAGATTATTAATTTTATTATTATTTATGAGAGATAATTGGAGAGAATTAGATGTAAATATATGAGATATTATTATTAATTATTTTTATTAATTATAAGTAGTGAACAAAGCCGAAGTGAGTAAGTATAGACGAATGAAGAGTGACTGAGGCAGAAGTTAACTTAAAACCATTTAAATATATGTAGGAGCCCTATTTATATTATACAGATGAGTCAAATAAAAAATATATACCATAAACTTTCTTTACGTTGCCGATCCTTTTCCAACGAGATCCCAATCATATTTATGAAAAAATTTTCATTGATGGTAAGAATGAGTAGGTTGTGAATTGCTCATTGACATAGATGGATCTCTTTAGTTATCTATTATGAGGTGACTATATCTTTACTAATACGAATATTTTTTCTCAATTATTCCCTAAATAATAATAAATGATTATTGTTATATATAATTAGTTTATATATCATTAATAGCTACATTATTATTATGTATATTGTGGAAGTGAGGTGGGATATGTGAGTGTAGTATAATAGTGAGGGTATATATAGGTAGATGTCTATGATTTAAGATTATATTTATATATTACTTTTTCAATTATATACGAACTTTAACTCACGGCTAGTCGAGTTAAGTGTTTACACGAGCAATAAGCGCGTATATATTATGGACGGTCGAGTCAGCATTACAGTCAGAGTAGGTTATTGCGTAAATGCATTAACACCTCAAGTGACCTTGCTAAATGATTTGTAATTAATGGGTAATTGTTTTTTAGTTTTTATATTTATTTATATCAATATATATAATAATATATATATATATATATATAAATATATTCTAATAATTAAAAAAATTATATTTCTAACAAATTGTTGCATACTTGCGAATAAAATTCAAGGAATAAATTAAAATATTCATCCCTATATTATAATGACTCATAATAATAGATAGCTTTCTACCTCAAACCCACCCTGAACCACCGGCCTTTTATATGGAACCCCATATAAGATTTAGGTAACATTTTTTACACAACAAATCAACATCAAACATCAAGTTTACACGAAGCCCCTCTCTGACCGTAGTAGCCTCCGCGAGCTGACTTATTCATCTAAGAACGCGCGGACCGCAGACTCTCTTCGTTTTAGTGGACATAAAGAGAAATTTGATGTTTTCAGTATAACTTTTTCCCTTACGTATTATTACGGTTATTGTTAGAAGAACACCTTGATCAGAGATTTTAGAGAAGAATCTTAAATTACTTTTTTAGTTTAGGACAATTAGTGTAACACTAGATCTTCTTCATGGGGACCCGGTTGCATTCTTGTGCTAGGACATAGAATAATATATGCAGAAGTTTGATCGTATTAAGTATCGTTATTATTAGTGGCTTCTAGTATATCACGCATATTTTTGGTAGGTACTCTCGATATATTTTATTTCTATTATGATGGCGTGGAATAATAGTGCCCCTGAAGTTTGTCACCGAATGAGCTTTTTTTCGTTCAATTATCTTTTAGCGCATATGGAACGAATAATCTCGCCATTGCTACACACACCTGTAAGTGTATAATGAATATCGTTGTTTAGTGGATCACCACATATATGTGTCTGTGTAAATCCTCGTGTCGCGTCAGTTTCTTGGTCCTATGCACATAGTGCGGTGTTAAAATTTAAGATACCGAATAAAATTGTGTTTGTTGGTTAGACTTGTTTAGGCTACTTTTTTTGATCTATTTCTAGATTGTGATTACGCAGATAATTGAGGGGGAAGTAAGGGTGGGGTGGGGTGTTAATCATCGGTCAATAAGATAGCCATAACTATTAAGGACAGAGTTTGTTGTCTTCTGCAGAGAGGTTTATTTCAGACGAATATCACTATAGTGCTAGTTCTACGTTGACACATATTAAGTTGTGAACTGTTAGCATAAGATTACCAACTCGAAGCAGCTCGTGGAAGTACGCTAGGATATTTACGTAGGGAAGCGTCTAGTGGTTGAGTTGTGTTTCCAATGGCTCCGCAGTGTGTGTGGGACGAAGATTATATTCATAATGCAGAAAATCTATAAAGCGGCGAAGCGAGTGATTTGGTGGAGAGGAGTTATGATGCCCCAAAGTTTGATCATTGGACCCCAGTTAGGTGTTGTGGATGTTTGTGTCTGGTCTATGCGTTAGAAATCTAAGAAGTGACTACTCATACCTTGTTCGTCATTAAACTGGTTATTTGTTTCTATTTTTGGGCGTTTGATATTTATGTGATTTCATATTTTAATGAACGTGATGTTGTTTAATCGGAATTATTACATTATTGATGGCCTAATTATATATCCTTTAAAGTGCTTTAAGTTTTTTAAGGTGTAGTTTTTTGTAGGTTTTATCTGATTTATCACTCTGGTCTCTCATATGCATAAATTTTGGTTGCCATATTGGTGAAGGCTTTAGTTTAGTGTGGAGTGCGATAAGTGCGTTATTGTGAGCTCCCATAGTTGCTGAACTTCATGAAAGTGTGATGGATAAATCTGTTTTATTTAATAATTAGTTGGTCCTCTCTCTCAAGTGTTGCCTGACTTATAATAAGGATATCTTAATGACATAAGTGTTAGTTTTCCTGTTAATGTGCTAGGATCGTTTGTTACTTCGCGTTATCTTCGGTCGACGTATATTTCCATCTCGTCGAGACTTCAATCCTAACCATCCAATATTATATAAATAATTAATATAAATCTATATAGTTGGTATAGATAATACAACATATTATTATTTTGTACTTATAAATAGATAAATTACATTTTAGAATAATTCTCATATATGACTATACATTAAATATCATATTAAGCTATTGGTTTCATTTTTCATATACGATAATAATAGTAGTGATTTTATTTATGATAATTTATGGTTTAATTTTCTATATGTGAAACTAGCGTGATATTTATATTTACTTATTTTAATTTCATTCAACTTCGTCTCACACAAATAAGTCAAAACATACACCCAGTCTCAATCCAATCATCTCAATCTCACGCTATCTATACCATACTTTCAAGTCATATCATAACCTATCCTCTCGGTTGAAACTTTGTGCGAACATTTGGCGATAGGAACCTGTAAAGAAAGTTGAAGGACTGTGGCTGTGTCTGATTTTTCACACTTAACTTAGTATTCTCCTTTATTCTATTACATTTGAGTAATCATAAATCAGTATCATGCGTTCTATATATAATATTAAAAGCCTATATCTCTCTACTTCTCATCTCTCTTCTCGTCTCTCATCTCTCTCTCTTTCTCTCTTTCTCTATGTCTATCTTTATCTCTACTTCTTTCTTCTCACTATCTCCTCTCCTTATCTTTATATCTATATTTTAATTTTATTAAATAATAATATATTAATATATACTATATATATAATTAATAAATTATATAACTATATATAAGTATATATACAATATATATATAATTAAATATAATATATATATATTAATATTATATTATTTATATTTATATAATATTAACATTATTATTCGTCAGAAGTTTATTATACGAAGTAAAGGTATGGAGCGCGCCGAGTCGAACATTGTACTCTAACTACCCTGTTGCGGTACAGGTAGCTATACAATTACAGTAAAAAAGTTACCTGATGTTTACGAAATGAATTTAGGAGACATACGACCGAATAATATAATATAGATGAATATAATATATACTTTTATAATTCAGAATTAAATTGTAGGTTTTAATAATTTGTAGCAATACAAAAGCTAACATCCTGAAGTCCATTCTTCTCTTTTTTTGACTTGCAAATAAAGTATCATTAATCAAGCTAAATAAGGTCTAAGTCATTAGCCAAGTTAGATAGGATGTTAAATCAGGTTAGGCTTGAATTAAATCTCATTTGTTAATGTTTTTCTCTTGTCTTCCCTTGCAAGTGAGGCATTTTACAGTATGGCGAGCCATCTCGAGTCGTTTACCAAAGTTCTTAACGTCGTCGAACCACCCTAATTCTGCTCAGTCCTATGTACAACACCTCTCAAGTTCAGGTCTTGTATTAAGTGTCACATTTTTGGCCCGTGTCTTGAATACGTGACGTGAAAAACCCGACTCAGTGGGCTGGTTGCAGCATGTCCCGAACATCGCATGCTCATTATCGCCGCCTCGCAAAATAGAATATTAACAAACTGCAAAAAAATAAAAATATGTGTAAATTAATCAAACTTTAAATTTGCTTCTTCAGAATTTTATTGAGTCAAGGACCATTCACATTTGCCTGGGCGGGATACCTAGTAGTATTCACCCTCTTAAATGAAGTGAAATGAGCCCCGGCTTGATCATGTATATTGTCTATAGGGATTCCAAAAGCTCTTTTAAGGTAGTGGAATTAATGTTTAGCCCTATGGTTTGAGAGAATTGCGCAAAAATTATAAAAACCATAATATTCCCCCTAAGGCGAAAAAGGATATTTGACCCTCTATAATATTAAAGCCCATGCCTAGAGTTTAGTTCTTCTAATAATAATTATTATTTATTTAATCATTCGTAATCATTGCCATAATTAAATCCACAAATACATTGGCCCTAAAAACCGTACGAAAAGTATGTTCCACGGTGATTGTATATTTATTATTGCATATGGGGCGAGACTCTTCAAGAATCCTTTTGTAAGTGAAAAGGATGCCCGTTTAGTAAATGCAGTAGTATATGGTGTACAAATAGTTAATAGCCAATTCCTATGAGTAAAGTACTTTACCAGGAGCCAGTTAAATATCCTAATTTAAAAATTTGAAGGTCGTTCACAGACATACCTCTATTGGTATTAACTTCCTATAATGGTGAATATAATCGCACCCCCGATCCCATTTTCTATTCACGAGTCGCCACTTGATATATATATATAATTATAAGCATTAGGTTGAGTTCTGAAAGGAATATCACAGGAAAGGCAATTAACAACATCAGCAAAACAGGTAAACTTTAACCAGTTACCTAAGGTAGATAGCCGCTACATTGACATTAACAAATAATAATAATAAATACAAAGAAAAACTCAACCATATACAAACAATACATCCGCCCACCACTAAAACTAAACCTCATCCAATATGGCACCCGTTCTGACAAGGGTAAACAAGAAAAGCTACAAACAACCTTAAAGCAAAGATAAAAGCAATATAATAATAGAATATTTCTTAAACACAATGTTAATATAATCTACAACCCTTCATGAAGAAACAAAATAAATACTACCAAGTAGATAACAAATACAACTTATTAAGAAAACTGATAGGCATCATCAGATATCTATGCTAAAACATCCAAACACCAGCAACCATACCATATTGCCACACTTATGTTCACATTTCCAGACCCCTTTTTAATTCACAGGTTAAAAACAAACCTCACATCTTTACATTTCCTGACAATATATTAATTATACCTAAATACATTAAAAATATATATATATATTCATGAACAAATATCCAACCTCATGATCCAAAACAAATATTTAAACTTATATATATATTAATTATATCCTCTCATACACTATACAAATACACACTAATAAACACAACAGAAAAAATTATATATTTATAAGGAATAACTGTACAACCAAAAAATATTATACTAAAATTGACTCAATTAAGTAACCATATGATACATTAAGTCTAAACCCAGAATTTTCAACACTATTTTTATATATACCTAATTCCATAAATTAACTACTGAATTCAGTTCATCAATTGTGACCAAGCTAAGATAGCTTAATATTAGGCCTAATTCACTCACACTTCAATAACCTTATAATGTATATTAAATATGATAGTGATTTATATCAACTATACTTAACCAAACTACACTTTTCATAAACCATCTATGACCAAGTTAATGTACAAATAGCCTGAGAGTCCAATGAGTGAAATACATTGATATAGTTATACACTTAAATTTTATACTACTGAATCATAGGATATCATAGTACTCGATGTCGGCCCACAGCCCTCTTAATGTTACGTACGTGGGACTCCACATGGTCAAAATCAAGAGAGTAGGTGAAAATCTCCCTAGTGAAGATAACTTTCGCCCTATAAGCGCTCTAATCTTTTTATCGATCTTGGAGAAATTAGAGGGATTGCATCGGAAATATTATTTCTTGCGGTATGTTTCAAGGTCTGGGTAGAGGTGCTTTTTAAACTCAGATTGCCAACTAGTTTATGAATGTTTTCGCTCTCTTCTAAGAAAGACAGTTTTATATTGGCGTTAGTCTGAGTGCTCGTTTGTTCTGTATGAAGTCGAATGACTATAAATAGCAGACTATATGACAGGTTATACAAGAGGTTTTCAAAAAAATTGAAAATAAATATAGTTATTTTTATTGCGGTAAGCTTCTGAGTAACTCTAAGACCTTTGTTCGTATGCAAGATATTCTCACTGTGGAACAGAAATATTTGTAATACGATAAGAAAATTGTAAAGTTAATAAGACAATAACTTTTTGTCAGAGGCTAAAACCTAAAAAGAAAAAACTCAATATTCTAGACTATTTCCTAACCTCTAATTTAAACTTGATCTTCACAATAAAATATTAACTGAAAAGGCGTCACATATTAATAAAATTATTAGATAAATTGTATTTAAATAAGTAAATAATAAACAATAATGAGAAAAAGTTGTAAAGAAAACTACATCACTAAAAACAATCACAATTTATCATTTTTATTACCTCTTCCGTAATATACAAATAGATATTTTTGCATTTAAAAGTATACTTTATGTATGAAACAGTTGAGGTTTAAATACATTTATTAAAATCAAAAATTTACCCTTAAGCTAGTAATCTCTGTATATACTTAATCTAAAAATAAATAATATTTTATAAATGTATGTCACATAAGGACAATTAAAATGATCTTTATACTAAATAATATTTGCATGATTCTACTATTTATACAGCACCATGTATATTACTGCGAATTCTTAATAGAAATCACTCGATACCACTTAAAATACATATATTCAAGATTACAGATCTCCATACTCAGCTCAATAAAGTAATCATTTCCTGCCGTTATTTGAAGCGAATTTATCATAGCCACAAATTGCAGAGACGTGACAAAATGATTATCTTGGCTTTGATCTGCTCTGATTGTGTTGATGACAACAACGTTGAATCTCTCTTTAGGAGCAACTTAAGAATTCAAAAACGTAAATAAAACCTGTGGTGACCATAGCATATAATATTATATATCTTTTTCTTATTTGCAATCTTGTCTATGTTAGGGAATCTAAAAAAGGATATATTTTAGACGTTGATTTGGAATTTTGGTTTTTTCCAGAAGTTTATATAAATCTTTTTATAGTTCCAATAATATTGAAGACCAGAAACTGACTATAGGGATCACCCTATGTGCTGGATAAAAAAATAAATTTGAGAAATTAAAGACCAAAATCCACAAAAAAAATCTTAGTTAAATAAATTTAATCTGTTTACAAATTTAATAGTAGATCCTGATACCTAACCATATAAATGTTTTATAAAAAACATCGAATCTAGATATAATAATGTCTCTTTATCTGCATCAATTAAGTAATTTTTAAATACTAATAATAACATAATAAAGGCTCCAGATTAATGCATCAAGCTGAGTCCATTTGGATTCCAGGACATGTGGTAATAGATGCATGATGAAATAGATATTATAGAAAAGGGTTTTTGTTTGTCAAATATACTTACTACACAAATGAAAAGATTGGTTAGTGTTCAATATATGATCACAGCCGCCACGAAAATTTTTTTACATTTAAACCAAATATTTTATAAGTTGTGAAAACTACAATACGTAAATAAAAAATTACCCAAAAACAGATGATATATTTAATCAGAATAATTGGATCCCAGTGGATACAGTGATAACGCCCAGGCCATTAGCCGTAACTACTTCGTATAGCCTCAGTATTTCTCCATGTGAAGGAGGATAATATGTAGTATAATAATTTTAACAAGATACTAAAAAGGGGCAGTGTATACATGAGCGTGATATTAACAAAAATTAAATTAAAATTATTATAAAACAAATAAATCATTATTAATTTAAAAGTATAGTTATGAAGTATTAAATATACCAATATGACTAATTTTGTCATTTAAAAAGATGCTAGTAACAAAAAAATTATGTGACATATTTCCTTACTATTTATTAGTTTTTATCATGGTTGATATGGTTTATCCTTAAGAGCAACGATTAATTTTCACACCTTAGATTTACGCAATAATTCAATTAAATAAATAATAATATTATTTTCTTTTTAAATGATGGTAGAAGCTTATTCTTTTATGCTGTTACTACGAGTAGTAATTTTTTGGTTTATCGTTATTCTTTATAAATGAGATAATTAAAAAAATGAGCTTCTTCATTATCTAATATAACAAGTAAAATAAAAAATGCTTTTTCATAATTGCGCCTAGGGGGAAATATTTCGTATTAAGCTTACTTAAGGAAACAATAATAATCCAATTGTAATTATTAATAAATACATAAAATATATAACGATAAATGTCCAATTTATTTATAATACCACAATCTGCTAATACAGTGGACCCAACCAATAGCGTCAATACCTTAATACAGTTAACCTGGGCTCTAGAATTAGTTTTAAATTTAGTTAAATAATTTATAATATTAATTAGGAACCTATAATTTAGTGTTATACTTTTAATAAACCGTTGTAACAACCGCACATGAATCTGGCGAGTCCGGTATTTTATTTCAAAATTGTTAAAATATTAGATTAATAAAAATTATTATTTTCCACTTGAATAATGTTCAACTGAAAGTATGCTTAACGGTTACGAAAAGCTTATATAGTGAATTATTTAGTAAATTATATAATATATTTAAATAAACTGTAATTTTATATTATTATCATTACCTCTTATTTCCTTGTATGTATTTTATTTATATTTTAAATAAAATTTCTTCTGGTTGTCAGGAACCATATAACTTATTATTACAGAGAAAGTTGCTATGAAAATAAAGTGCAATCTAAAAAATTGCATACATCAAATAACTAAATATGGATGATTATAAAATATAAATTCAATAAATAATTTTAATATAATAAAATTAAGATTAAAAAATAATAAATAATAATTATAAAATATTATAGTAATATATTAATTTTAAATATCATAATTAATAATAATAATAAGAAATAGTATGAATACATATCATACAAATGTTTGTGATAGATACTTTAATGATCATTTCTCCAACAATATTGTGAATATAATAATATTCAAAATATTTTAATATAGCCATTCCTAAACTTATATCAGAATAATAAAAATATTAGTTCCAATTTCACTATTAATAAAACAAGCAGACAATAAACAACAACATTTATAACACTTTCATTGGTTTCGTCACTGTTCTTTTGTTAAATGAGGTGAATACAAGAATACACTCACCAAGCACCAGAGGCCGTACCCCCTCGACCCCTTTATTAGTAACGATTGCTTAAATTTATGTTTTCGGATGTGCTTATTTATGTGATATTTTAAAATTTTTTTTTTCGTATTATTTTTTCTTTATTTTCATTCCCCAATCATAAAAAAGTATAACCCAATAATTATCTTTACGTACACATTAAAACTCACTTCGGGGTAGTTCCCCGTTTAAACTATAGTGCCTCCGCGCCTCCCTAACTCTCGGGCGGGGGAGTAATACTGATTTATAGAATATTATAAGCGGTCGTTGATTGGCTTAAGTGAGTCTCCCCCTTCGATAATATCTCTATCATTTGAGACGCTATCATTAATGTCAATACCCACGGACAGATTAGAAAATAACCTTATGATTAAGGAATGCTAATTCTACTGTGAAGAATGTGATTTATAAATATAACAATAAGAAATAACAAACCCAAGACATCATAAATGATCTGAAAAACAATGGCAGATTACCTCATCTCTCAGCTCGTACAAGGCGGAGAGGAGAAATAGAGTTATTGGATAGCCTTTAATCGTCATCAAATCTAGGCACTAAGTAGATAAAAACAAAAAAAAAAACAAAAAAATTTTTGTTAAATAATTAAGTCATAGTATTCCTTCTTTGTATTTTAGATAAGAATACTAAAGTTACACCACTTATACTTTTGTTCTTAGGTTTCGTCGGTGCGATGATTTTAATATCCACAGTATTGATTTATCTTTTGTTTGCAGCTGTAGCAAATTCACGTCTCAAAGCCAGTCTCACGAGAAAGAGAGGAACCCCCGATGCAGGATCGGGGCTCTCGCGGCATTCGGAGCTACGGGATAGATTATTTCCCCCCTCCGGGGAGGGTCTCCGGACACCCGCTCTTGTTTATTTGGGGGTGTCGCGGGGGTTCTGCCGCCCCTCCCCTAGGATTATTTCCATAGCCCCCTATGTTCCCCGTCGGCGCGAGCCCCCTATGAAGAATTCAAAATTATGAAATCTATTATTTTAACGAGAACGCATATAAAGTTCTCTCTAATAGGCTTGAAATCTATGATCTTCTATATAAACAATAAATTTATTTTTATTAATTATTTTCTACATTTCTATGTGAATTTTACGTAGGTTCCAAAATGTATTCCTTTTGCTTGTTAGATTGTAGTTATGAGATAGTAATATTTTTTTTTTTTTTTTTTTTTTTTTTTACATTGAGCTAAAATTGACAGCATTCACCATTATCCATTTTACTGATTGTGTTAGCATTAATTGCTTTTAAGACATATAGGATAATCCGAGCTGGCAATTTAGATAGTATATAATATATATATAATAAATATATTATTATATTAATAATATATATATATATAATTTATAGTGATATGAATATATATATATATATAATATAGATTATATATATTATTAGACCTATTAATATATATAGTATATATATAATACATATATAATATAATATAGGCCAGCGTCGGATTAGCCGTCATATTGTATTCTTAAAAAACTATTAAGCTACAGTTAAAAAACGGAATCATGGCGAATGCTGGTCCAATGCTGGCCCAGAAAATGTTAAAAAAAAAAAAATAAAAAAAATTATATCTCAAAAACTACAATGCTACAGCGAAAAGGAATACATAAAAATCTTTTATACATAGGAAAATATGTAAAAATAAAAAAAAAAAAGTGTTGCATTATACGGCACACTAAGGGGGCTCGAGCCGACGGGAAACATAGGGGGGATTTTTCTACCCCTGGGGGACGGAGGAACCCGCTCGACACCATAATACCAAAAGAGGCGGGGGTTCCGGCAGACTCCCGAAGAGGGGGAAATAATGCCTACCCCGTTTCCGGAGGCGGAGCCCGACTCCTGCATTCGGCGGTATACCATTGGGTATTCTTAGATAAAAAAAAAAAAAAAAATAATAGAAAGATCTTTACGAGAAACCAATAAAGGTCTCTAAATGCCTTTAACATATTTTTCAGTTTACAATATTTTCTTATTTATTTTTTTTACTTTTCTATCCAAAATTTTACGAGATCCAAAAAATGTTTCCTTTCGCTGTAGCTATATAGTTTTGAGATATAATTTTTTTTTATTTTTTTTTATTTTTTTTTTTTAATTTCGCACTAAATTGGACCAGCAATATCCAATGTATTCCGTTTTACTGTAGCATTAATAGTTGTTAAGATACATATGACGGCTATAAAAATAACCATATAATATATATTTTAAATATATATTATATAATATATATAATATACTTTATATATTATATAAATTAATAATATATAGTATATATATATTATATATAATATAAATTGTATATTATAATATATGTGTATATTTAGATATTATTATATAGGTCAGCGTTAGTAACCGCATGTATCTTTAATTATGTACAGTAAAACGGATACTTGGTGTAAATGTGTCCAGTTCTAGTCGGAATTAAAAAAAAAAAAAAAAAAAATTAAATTGCTCAAAAACTACCATAGCTACAGCAAAAGATACATTTTTGGAGAGACCTTAAAAAATTGCACATAGAGAAAATGTTAAAAAATAAAAAAATAAAAATTATTGTAAAATTTATGATATTGATTAAAAATGACTATTTAGATGGTAAAAGGCCTATTTATTTAAGGACCTTTTATTGGTTTCTCGTAAAATAAATAGACAGAATCAGAAATTTTGTTTATTTTTTTTTACTAAAGAATACAAGGTATATACCGTGCCCCGATGGCAGGAAGTGGTAGGGTTTGCCTTCGGGGACACCGGAGTGAGATTATTTCCCCCCTCGGGGGGGTCTCCGGACCCCCGCTCTGTTGGTATTTGGTGTCGGGTTCTCCGCCCTCCCTAGGGTATGGAAACTCCCCTAGGTTCCCCGTCGGCGTCGAGACCTTGATGTGGCCTATAAGCATTTTCTATGTGGAATTTTACGGGGATTCCAAAATGTATTCCTTTCGCAGCTGATAGGGCTATTGTAGTTGAATTATATTTTTTTTTTTTTTTTTTTTTTTTTTTTTACATTTCCGACTAAAATTGGCCCAGCTTCACCAAGTATTCGTATTACTGTGCTTTAATAGTTTTGTAAGAGATACATATGACGGTATACTTAAAACGCTGCCTATATATTTATATATAATATATTTAATAGTATGAATTATATATTATTAACTCTCCATCTCATTCTTAACACTACGCCCAACTGCAAGATATATATAGTATATAATACTACTTAATATATATATAGAGTTAATATATATATATATTAATATTATAAATATATATATATAATATCCCAGACAATTTTTTAATTTTTGCCAAATTGTGAACAAGTTATGCAGACGTCAAAGCATGAAACTTGCTATAAGCTTTGCCCAAGGTTTTCCGCAAAGTGTATGTATATTAGTATTAAACATGACTAGTTTACACCTATCAGAGTATCAGGCAAGTTATTATTTTGCAAACTGCAACAAGTGCATCGATGTGCACAAGGTTAAACAACTTCCTAAAATTTAAAAAAAAAAAAATTCGACGGGTTTAATTAAACAGGTTAATATAACTACATTTTATATATTGACCGTGTTATATTGCTCGCCCACCCTGGCGTGACGTCGACTGATAACACTAATAACTTATAAGATATGGAATATGCACAGGGCTGTCCAATGGTTTTACATGACTAACAACACCAACCTTATTTAAGCTCTTTAGGTAAAGGTTATTATGTTTTACCATGGTATAATTGGCCGTTATATATATTTCACGGAATTGTTAATGATATTTATAGAAAGAGTTTAGAATTTAAATATTAATATGATTTATATTTATTTGAAATAAAATGAAGGAAAAAAGGAAAGAGAGGAGAGGAGAGAGAATATATATTAATTTTTATTTCCTCATATACCCAAATCTAATATTTTGCGAATAAAAATCACATTATATCTAAGGATGAATAATAATAAAGATTGATTATAGTATAAAAAAATAGATAGAGGAAATGTATAAAGATATATAGATGGTATAAATATATATACTGTATTATAATTATATGTATTTAGTTATATATATATATAATATAAATAATAAGAAATAAATATATATTATATATTTATGTTTTTAATTAGTTTAAAATAATACTATAGTATATAATTATTATATAATATAGTATATAATGTATTAGTATATATATACGTATATATAGATATATAAATATAATATATATATATATATATAAATATAAATACTCTTTTATATTATAAAATATAGTAAAATGCCAATACCAATTATTTGGTTTTAGTATATCTAAGGATGAATAATATATTTTGCGAATAAAAATCACATTATATCTAAGGATGAATAATAATAAAGAATGATTCAATAGTATAAATAAAATAAGAAGAGAGGAAAATGTTGGAGGTCCGGCAGGAAGAGAGGAGAAAAGAAGAGAAAGATGATCAAGCGAGATGCGGTCATGTTGTGAAGGTTCCAGGAGCAGGAAAAGAGAAAGAGCAAAGTGCCAAAACAATGATTTATGGAAATTCGAATAGAATAGAAAGAGAGAAGAAGGAAAAATGAAGAAAGAAAGTAATAAGAATAGAAGGAAGAAGGAAGAGAGAAGAAAAATTTGAAGAAAAAATTACATATTAAAAGATAATTTTATTTTTATTTAATTTAAATATTAATATATTTAATATTGAATTTTATTATCAAGAATATCATAATAGAAAGATATATATATAAGTAAATATAGTGATTTGATATAATATTATATATATAGATATATAGATAGTAATATATATTATATTATATAATAATATATTATAAGATTTTATAATATATATAGAATATTAATATATATATATAGATAATAGAGGTATTTTAGAGTAATATATATATAGTCAGTATATCAATATAATATGAATAGTATAGAGATAATAGGCCGTGAGGATAATAGACGAAGTAATAATAGAGAAGATATATGAATATAGAGAGAATATATAATATAGAGATATATATGTATATATAGATGAAGATAATTAGATGATATATATATTATATAGTGAATAATATAATAAATATACTATATACATATATTAATTATATATAAATTAATAATATATTATATATATATTTAATATATAATTTGCATATTATCAAATACGTAATTTTGTCATTTATTTAAATTCGCTCAGAGCCAGGTAGCAGATTATAAGAGATGAGAGAGAGAAGAAGAGTATGGGAGAAGAGAGTAAGGAGATATAAGTACGAAAATTATGAGATAGAAAAGAGATGAGATGAGTAGAGAGAGATTTATAAATTTAAGAGATCGAAGAGAGAGGATGTGAATAAAGCATGTTTCTAAAGTGGGCTTTTACTTCAATTCATGAAAGATCCCGGAGAGAGAAATGCCCAGAGAATATAGAAGAGTGATGATTCAAAGTGATGACTGAGAGAATAGAGAGAGAGAGAGAGAGAAGAGGAGAGAGGAGAGAGAGAGAATGAGGGACCCGAGAACGAGAGAGAGAGATGAGAGGTTAATAAAAGGTTTCAAGTTGGCTTTATCCTCACTCCAGAGAGAGAGAGAGCATAGAGAGAAAGAGAGAGTTAATGAAAAGTAGAGAGGAGAAGAGAAGAGAGAGAGAGCATAGAGATGAGATGATTAGATGAAGAGAGAGAAGAAGAGAGAGAGAGAGATGAGAGAGGAATTATTTTATTTTGGTTCAATATGTCAACCTTCTCTAAATTGTTATTTCATTTAGATATATATAATATTATTATCATATTATATATAATATATTATATATATATTATATTATTAAATATATTACTATAGATATATTACATTTATTTTTATTATAATATATAAATATATATATATATAATATATATATCATATACTATATATTAGTATATTATAATATATCATATTATATAAGCCAATATACTATATATATATATAATATAATTAATATTATATATATAATATTATATTATATATATATATTATATTATATATATTATAATATATATATATTATAATTATATATTATAAATATTAATATTAATATATTATATATATTTATTATATTAAATATAATATATTGTATTTATATATCATAATATATATATATAATAACAAATCAAAACAATATGCCAATACGTTACATAAATAACAATTTAAAAATGCGCGATTACCCCTAATGGAAATAAATCCTTTATCCTCTACCTTATTTCAATTCTTGTATTCACGACCAAACCTAACTCAACAATTATAACTTGGACACATACAAAACATTATATACGCTACTTAGGCAGGATGAATATTTCAAACCATAGGCCACCAGTCCACCACACACCAGAACCTAAACACAGCAACTAATCGGTGTTTTGCGGTGCTGCACAATTTCACATGTTCTGAAGTGTTTGACGGCGACGGACATATAATATAAACTGTTACGTTGTACATAAATAAAATATATTTTAATGTTTCAAGTTACTTCACGAACATTTCATATATTTATATCACCCCCAGCGCGTTCAGGGAATTACAGCTGTTAGACAGTCTAGAGTCTAGAAGAATTACTTGCGCAATATTATATAATTAATGAATCTCAATGTCACATTACAAAAGTCCTTATCTATTATTCTGATCTATTTAATCTTATCATAATTATTACTTTATCTAGCCATCTTTATTCATCTATCTATCTATATCTATCATATCTATCTATCTTTCATCTATCATCCTACTATCTTATTCTTAATCTTATCTTATCTTGTATTCTCTCTGTTAATATCTTCTCTATATTCTGTAATCTATCTATAGTCTTATCTATCTTTATCTATTCTATCATTCTAATCTAAAACTCTGTTTTCTCTTGTCATTATACTTTCTTTTTACTCATTTTGTACCTATCTATCTATCTATCTAATCTATCTATTCTATCTATATTTTATCATGTATCTATGTATCTCTCTCTCTCTCTCTTTCTCTCGTCTCTCTCTCTCTCTGTCTCTCTCTCTCTCTCTCTCTCTTCTCTCGTCTCTCTCCTCTCTCTCTCTCTCTCTTCTCTCTCTATATATAGTATATATATATTATACTTATTATATATATATATATATATACTATATTATATATATATATAATATATATATTATATGGGAGATTAAGAGTAGTGGATAAATATCAGAAATGGTGTAACAGTAATCAACCCTAAAATATATGTTACTATATATAGTCAGACCTAAACGGGCGCTCAGAAAAGCCAAGCCCACCCACCTATGAGGAAAAATCACTAAAAAAATACCATTTACTGCTAACTTGAAAAGATAAATAAAATTATTTGATTGAAAAATATAAATGTAGCAAGTAAAAGAGGAACCAATTACACATCCTTTTCTTCGTTTAATCAGATGTTAATTTTATATATATTATTATATTATTAATATTATTTTTTTTATTATTATTATAATTAATTTTATTTATTTATTAGTATTTATTATTTAATTTACTAAATTATATTATAACTATTTTATTTTGTTCAGAAATCCTTATTAAAATGGATATAACAATAGTTTAAGTATCTTAAATATTTCTATCTCTGGAAGAGTTCGACGTTTATTATTTTTTCAGTTATAACTTCATCTCTCTCTCCTAAACTAACTAAAGTAGTTGCTTCAGTTCAGCTCTTTAGTGACAGCTGATTGTAGCTCAATTTTTAAATGTCTGTTAAAGGCAAGACGGATCTCAAAGAAAGAGATAGTTATACACTTCACAAACTGATACCGACGCAGTGTAATACGAACCTGGGTCTTTCTGACATTTAAATAAGTTGGGCAAGTACTAAAATCTACCTCGCTGAAGGCTACCGGACGCTGTTTTGGTAGCTGATATCCAGATTCCTTTCATTTTCACCGTTATGGTGGGCCGACTCTGCCGATTTAGTTTCACATTTCCTTTTTTCTAATATAATAAAAACTATCAAATTCCAAAAATAATGTTGGTCTATTTTATTTACTTAACTTTTATTTATATTTCAATAAAAATAACAATAATTTCTAAATACTATTATTTTCCCATTTTAATTAAAATAAAATTTTTAATTTTTTGTTTAAGATATTTTTTATAGAATTTTTTATATATAATTATTTTGTTAATTCCTTCTAGTTTCTGAACATTCTAACAGATTTATCACACAAAGTTTACTTCTATAGAACTATCTCCTTTTCGCCTAATGACTACTTCCAAGTTCCAACATCACTGTGATGCTGTCAATTTCAGTTTCAATTTATCTCAGTCCCTTTCTTTTCATTTGAATCTTTTCTTTTTCTTTTTTCCCATAATCGTTTTCTAATGCAATAATAATTAATAATTAATAATAATATAATTAATAAATTATTAATAAATAATATAATTTAATTAATAATAAATAATTATTAAAATATAATAATAATAATTAAATCATAAATAATATAATAAACAATTATTATAATAATTAATAATAATAATTAATATATAATTTAATAATTTTAATTAATGTATAAAAATTAATTTTTTAGCATATCCTTTTGTCAGTTCAGATTTCTCGTTTGAACATTTTTCACCATAATAAAAAATAATTATATTTACCTATTATAATTTTTTATATATTAAGGGTATTGTTACCTAATTTTATCTAGTACACCTTTCTTATCTATCTTATTACCTTATAAATTTATATATTTATTACACCCATTATGTAAATCATATTTATAATTAACCATATTATACCCAATATGATTAATTATAAAATTAAATAACATAGAAATATAATTATATAATATGTATATGATATATAATTACTAGACCTTATATATATATATATATTATATATATATAATATATAATTAATATATATTAATATACTACGTATTATATATATAATATATTATAATTATATTTATATTAATTATAAATATTAAATATAATATTATATATATATATTTATAATTTTAATATATTTATAAATATTAATATATATAATAATATAATTGTTTTTATTAAATAATAATAATAAGCCTTGTCTTATACATCAATATTGTTTATTTTTGTTATTCTTTGAATTTGGTAAATAATAGAAAGGTACATGGCAAATTTGTTCATTATATTTATTATTAATTATATATAATGAGTATTTATTAATATATATTATAATATATATATATTTATAAAATTATTAATATATATATTAATATAATATATATATATTAAAATTAAATAATTATATATATAAGTATATTTAATATATATATTTTAATATATATTATATATATTATTAAATATTATATAGTACTATATAATATATATGGGCGTTTAATTACAAGGGGCACTTGCCACCCCCCTTTTGAAATTCTATTGGCTCGAAATATAAAAAATATGAACCTTTATTATGTAAAGTTTGAGCCAGAACGACGTGTTTGTTAAAGGTTTTATAATTTTAATAGTAGAAAAATCCTGAGAAAAATAAAGTAATTAACTATAACAAGTCTCGAGGTATATAGATTATATGATATATATTAATAGGATATACAGTGTAGTAATTACGAATACTTGAATTGATATATATTATTAATAAACTATTACAATTTTATTTTCTTTAAAAGTAACGTATTAATAGTTTTTTAGTTTTATTTTCAATATTGTTACTATTTCCAAACACTACATTAATATGCATATTGTTTTAGTCCGTCATAAGTCTAATAATATTTATTCATATATATATATAATATTATATATATAATATTATATATATATATATATTATATTTAATATCATATATAATATAATATATATATATATTTTATATATTATATATTATAATTATAATAAATTATATATTTAATAATATATTAATTAATATTATATTATTATATATTTAATTATTATATTATATATTTAATAATATATTATATTAATAAATATACTATATATAATTAATATTATTATATTATATTATATTATAATATATTATTTATATTACATATAATAAATAATTTATATTGTATATAATTACTTATAAGTTATATATTATATTGATTACATTTGTGAGCTTTTGGTTCTTCAAAGGTATAAGACTATAGCTGTTGAAAAAATTTACTTTTGAAGATACTCTGGTTTTGATAGCATTAATTGTAATAACAATTCTACTTATGGTGGCTTCAAAATTAACTATATGTTCAATTATTAATTGAAGTTTTTTAAAGAATTTCAATTTTTTTAATGGCTTTCATAGATACATAATCTGATTTTTTGATTGCTTCCAACTCCTTTGAATTCTATACTGTGCCCTTTTGTCCTGATGGCTTCTCAAAAGATACAACAAATTGTTGACTGGCAATTCAACAACTACTAACTGGCTTTGATGGAGTTGAAAGAGTGATCGTTGTTTTGGATGGATTTAGCACAATAATTTCGTCTCTTTTATGCGAAAGAAAGCCCGGTACAAGGATATTAAATTATATTTCGTCAAACAGAAGCCAAAACATGTAACATCGGAATGGAGATCATTGCTGTGCAGGTCGGAACGGCATTTATCTCCTGCGTATTTCTCTCACTTCACCTCTTGTAACAACAATGTTCTGTTTGTATGAGTTGCCATTTACATTCTTGATTTTTTTACCTAGAAAATAAAGTAAATATTTAGTACCTATAAATAAAAACTCTAATTTGAAGTATTTCAAACTAATATTACGATCTACCTTATAATAAATGGCTGTATAAGAAACGACTATTGCGATGCAAGGAAACAAAATTGAATTTATGTTTCAAGAATTTATCGAAAAGTCAAGATTGTAAGGAGTACATACTTAACTCTACCGTGGCCCAGGTGTTACATTAAAAATCCACAGTATTTAATTACTTTGCAAGAGCCAACAACAACCCATTCTCTCCCCTTATACACTTCGTGTACTCATTTACATCTCCCTAGTTCTATAATCAATTGACCTAAATTGATGTAGACACATTTATTACCTTCCGAAACCTTTATTGAAAACTTTTTATTATACATCACTATCGTTTCTCTTCTTCCACATACAAAAATTGTGAGGTCTCCTAACACCCACCTTCATAAATTATCTGTGTAAAATATTGGTTTATAATATAGCTACGCTAGCTCTGACGTTGTTTCGCGAGTTTGGCAGAAAGTCCAAAGACTAGCAATCATGATCAGAATATTTTTCCTTTGATAAACTTTATCTAAAATAGTGTTTTGTTGGTGGAATCATTATTGCACGCTATATAAGATCGTCAAAACAAAAAAAGCACTAATAAAACAAAAAACTAAAATCGATACCCGATTGATGCACGAGCCGAGAGATTGAGAAGAGACTAGACTAAGAAAGAACACGATTAGGGATTTCAAGAGACGGTTAGAGAGATGAAATGACAGTAGATGAATGGTTTGAATTTGAAAATTACAAATTGTTGGGTGTTTTTTTAACGTTGTTTGTTATTGTTTCGTTCCGGGCTCATTTTGAATTACATACATTAAAATTATTCTGAGGCCTACAAGATGGGACAGGTTTTTTGAAAGGCCCATGTGGCATTTTACAGTCTCTATTAATTGTATGCATCCATGCCCCAATATGCACACATCGTTTCTTATTTTCTCTGCTATTCTTATGCATATCAGGCTATATGTTATGCTTATATAAGTATATGCTTATCTGTAAATGTGGCTGTACAATTCAAAGAGTAGAATCTGCAAGTTTTTTTGTGTATTTCTCATCATAATTATTTTGTTGCGCTTATCAATTTGATAGTAAAAAAAAAAATTGTAATTTTAACTTTTTGTTATACGTTAGAAAATAATATCAATATCTGTAAGTTTTACACTTAAATAAAATTTAGTTATAAAAAATTTATAATAATTACCTATTGTCTATTTAATCTAGTATTACATATTAGAAGCCTTTTAATTTCTGATAATCTGTTTTTGTTTGAAAAATTATCTGTTTTCATTTATAGTTTATTTTGATTTTTGATATGAATTATTGATATAAATTTTGTTTTAAATATAAAAAATTATTGAAATAAATTTTGTAAACTTTAAATAAATCATGTGCAGTGATTATATATATAAACGTACGTAATAATGATATTAGACTTCGAGTAATTATTCAGAATTGGAGTATAATGAATAAAGTAGCCAATAGTGAATTAGATATAGACATGCACCTTTATTTGTAGGATAAATGAATTAAGTGAATAAAGTTACCTCAGCGATATTGAGTTGAAATGTAATGAAAGGAAAGTGATAGGGAGAATCCAAATAAATGGTTGCCAAGGAGTTCAAAATTAAATAGGCTTTTATGTTGGCCTTGTTTGGATTGGATGGTTTAATAGTATTTTATAGTATATGTATTATATATATATATATATATATATATATATATATATATAATATATATATATATAATTATATATATAATATATATATATATTGCCTAATATGAATAATAGATTAGGAATGATGGATTACGTACATAATAATAATAATAATAATTAATAATAATAATAATAATAATAATAATAATAATAATAATAATATAATAATAATAAGTTGACATTCCGATTTTTTTAATCTTCATCAGTACAGAGCATGAGGCCAATTGGCGTACGAGTTGCCAAAAGGAGTAATTGAAGTTTAACAATGGGCAAGCAGTTCTCGAAAAATTAATTCTTCGAGACTGTTTAATATAAATAAGTTCAAATATAATTACGCAAAAAAATCTCAGTAGAATATCCTTTCAGAAACCCATCATACTGGATTATTCGCAACTTCAGAGATTTTCTTCCCCCCCCCAATGAAGTGTGAAACTTTAAACATATAACAAAACAATAATAGCAACAGGCATATGGGTTCTTTGCTTGACTATTAAAATATTATTGTTTGGATGATAAAGGTTGCTTGCTGTTCACCATCTAGCCTGTATTTTATAATGGTGAAACTTTGAATTTAGATCCCGATTTACGTTGAAAAGCATAGAACCAATGTTAGATGAAGGCAGTTCGATTCGTACGAAGGTTGTGTCTAGGTATATGTTATGGCACGTTATGTTCTTAGTTCCAGGTAGCATTTATTTAACACGGTAATTAAGTGAATATATATATGCTAACATTATTCGTTTAATATATTAGTTAGGTTATGGTAAATTTTTCTTAGGTTTTGTTAAATATTACAATGTTAAATTAACATTTATGCGATATAGATATAATAGAAAAAGTAGGGTTATGTTACGTTTTGCTTGCAATGTTAGCTACTTTACTGTCTGTTAAAGCCTGTTATCTTTAGTTATGATAGCAGCTTCTATTCGTACGCCAAGTATGTTAGATGTGTTTTATGTTCTTAGTTTAGGTTGATATTATGTTAGCTTTACTGATGTTAAAACTTTGTTATGTTAGCAATTTTTCGTTGGTCAGAATGATAGTTAGGTTAGTTTCTTTGTTTAAGTTGATATCTGCTGATAAGCTAAAAACTTTGCTGTGTTAGCATTTATTCGTAGTTCAATTTAGTTAAATATTTTTGTTAAATTTTGTTACATATTGCTATGGTAATTTCAAATTATCATTGATATGTTATATGTTGTAATGAAATATTAGTTACTTGACCAGTATTAACCAGTGTTCTTTGTTAATTTTGTCAGTTTATTCGTACTTAAGGCATGTCAGGTGTGAATTATGAAACTCTATGTCCTTAGTTCAGGTAGTATTATGTTAGCTTTATTGATGTTAAAATTTTATGTTAGCATTTATTCGTTGATCAGTATGATATATAGCTTAGGTTATGATAAATTTTTGCTAGGTCTTGTTAAATATTACTATGTTAACGTTGTAAACATAAAAAGAATAAAAAGGATTTACTAAAAACATAAAATCTTTTTAATAAATTTATGTTATGCTCATACAGAGAACTTATTTTTTATGTAATGTTTATACAAAGAACTTATTTTTTTTATGTAAAAGAATAAAAGATTTAGTAAAAACATTAATGGTTTTAATATATTTTATGTTGTGATCGTACAAAGAACTTATTTTTAATGCTATGGTGTACAATGAAACTTATTTTTTATGCAGTGTTATACAAATACATGCTCAAATATGACGTGAAACAGTAAACAATACAGCATGGCCGGGTGTTAGGAGGATGGGGTAGGGGGTTATGGTTTTTGAGCTATTGCTTTAGGGTCAATAATGTACATATTTTCAATAAAAAATAAAAAAAAATTAGCAAAAGCAAAAAGTTTTAAAATAAAAACATAAAATAATTTTTTTTTTAAACAAAAAGTTTTAAAATAAAAATTTAAAATAAATAAAATAAATATTTATAAATAAATAAAATAAAACTATGCATGTAGAATAAAATTTTAAGATAATAAAACATAAAACAAAATACATATACAAAAATAAAATTTGATATATATATATTATATATATAATATATATATATATATATATTATATATATATTATATATATATTATATATATATATAATAATATATATATATAAAGTGGCGTATCTAGAGGGGGGGCCAAGGGGGCCATGGCCCCCCTCCCGAAATATTTACTGACTAAAGAATTTTTAAGTGGGCATATCTGTTAATAATATAAAGATGCAGTGCGTTAAATTGAAGTTATAATATAATTTCGTCGGCCTGTCAGGAACCAAAATCTCGTAACAGTCCTTTG
>JABUQX010002518.1:50000-58420 GCA_015478945.1 Trachelipus rathkii | reverse complement strand
CTCCCCTTATCGACCCCATCGAACTTTCGTCTACTTCGGTGGCAGAACATCTACATTCTCAATTTTAACGATCCTCGAACTCACCTGTTCGTAATAACCTTAATTTTGACACCTCGAGTAATCTGATTTCCACCCTTTTCCTTGCCTTTACCCTTTGATATCATACCTTTATTTCCAAAAGTCCATCTTCAGCGGCGCTTTGTTAACCTTTAATATCCAATCCTTCAAACATAACCTACTTCTCCCTCTTTAATCCTTGCTTTCCTTTGACGTTCCGTGACCTCACTTCCTCCTCGTGATCTTTTCGAGGTGAGATACACTCATTCCAGGCTGCATCGCTCGGACTCCCCACCCTAGGCACTTCCCAACACCTAAGGCCACCACCCTGCTCTCACCAAATATACACACAATAATACAAAAGGTTAAATGATAATATAAAAGTGTTAAAACCTACCCTCTATCAATTTATATTTATTCCCAACTTTTTCTCCCTCCCTCCCTTCTTTTTCTTTTAAAATTTCCACCCGTTAAAACTATTTTTCTATTAAAATCTTTATTTAATTATTTAAATTATTTAAAATTCTCTAAAGTAACCCAAAACATATATATTCTTCGTTTAACAACAAACCGCCACCTATATACTTTAACCTAACTTTATAAATTTCTCTCTTAATTAACGACAGGACACAGAATATATAAGCAACTTAAATAATTATTTTCGTAATAGTGTCGCTAATTCACAAACAATTATTCTCGTAATAATATCATTAATTCACTAAACAAAGTTCTCCACTTTGAAAACACACCTCGTTTTAAACAAAGTTTAATTAATTACTAGGATAGTTTACGTATGTCATATTACTATGCTATTAAAATATACCTACGCTACCTTAACTAAAATCAACCTTATCATAGATCTGGTATTTGCTATATACAAGACACTGCAGTAAGTTTAAATTACGTAATCCATTAAATTTCCAAAAAATTAGAGTGCTTCACATATACAAATCCTTTAGTAAATCCAGTTCGAGAAGGCAAACGTGACCAAATTCCAGCAGTCGAGCAGTTTGTACGTCCGGTCAGTCACAAGGCATAAACATTTATTTGCCAACAACTGTAATTTTGTTTTCAAACTACACTCTCTTCGTATATCGAATGCAATTTACAGTTTGGTTTAACACTTCACTAATAAATTTCGTGATTCTTCTGTCTCTTCTGATATCAAATTTCATAGGTCTAGACACATACTTCTATTTTTCTTTCCTTTTTGATTCTCTTTGGAAATTGTGATTTTTACGATACGATCTTGAAGTTGTCTTTTAAATTTCTAGTAGTTAAGTTAAATTATTTATTTCTACTCTATATTATATATGTAGATTTCAAAATAAACTGCAGCACATCACAATAGTAAAGATGTTTTAGTAAATCACCACTCGATGAACTACAAAATACTTTAAACTCACAGCTGAGATTGTGTAAAATTTCAAAGTAACGATCTCGCACAGAATGACATTTATAAGATTGTTAAAGTTTTTAATTACGAGGATTTTTTTAACACGTCCTTCTTGCTCAAAAGCTTGATATATATATATATATATATATATATATATATATATATATATATATATATATATATATATATATATATATATATATATATATATATATATATATATATATATATACTTATATATAAATAGAGAAATATGAGTTTGAAAGATTGAGTGATTTCTTTTTATAAAGAGAGAATATATATATATATATATATATATATATATATATATATATATAACATATATATATATATATATGAAATGAGAGAGAGAGAGGAGAGAGAGAGAGAGAGGAGAGGAGAGAGGAGAGATGGATCTTGAATGGAGAGAGAGAGAGAGAGAGATATATATACATAATATCAAGTGCGATGTATGATTTCTCATTTTCCCATTTCACAAAGATCACAAGAATTGCTCTATTCAGATAAAGAAGTTGCCTTTTATGAATAAACGAAATTTCTTCTTTTATATTTTCACCAAAACCTCATTTATTATCTGAGCCGTTCTTTGCAAGAATCAAAGAGTAATATATATATATATATATATATATATATATATATATATATATAATATAAATATAAATATATATATATATATATATATATATATATATATATATATCTTAAATAAAGAACATAAGCTGGAATTTAAAGAATTACTGCTTTCTCCAAGATTGAACCACCGCGTGTTCCGAAATGAGGACAATATGCTCGATGCTTTACGACTGAGCTATCCCCAACCCATAAAAGTTGAGTTCAAGAACAGTTTTAAAGCAATCGAGTTCCCTTTAAGGCGACATTAAGATATTTATAGATTTATTTAAGATTAAATAATAAATTGCGTTTATGCAATATTTAACTCTATATATATATATATATATATATATATATATATAGTATATATATGAGCAGGAAAGAGAAAGACCATATATATATATATATATATATATATACATATACATATATATATATATATATATATATATATATATATATATATATATATATATGTTATATATATATAAAAAATAGTGTTTATACATATATATATACACACATATATATATATATATATATATATATATATATATATATATATATATATAGGGTTATATGTATAATCTTTGAAATAGACTACTTGGACTAATTAATGCTTAAGCTTTTAATGAACTAGTATGAACTAGTGAAGAGCCATTTTAAGAAAAATTAGTTTATTAAATAATAATAATAATAATAATAATAATAATAATAATAATAATAATAATAATAATAATAATAATAATAATAATAATAATAATAATAATAATAATAATAATAATAATAATAATAATAATAATAATAATAATAATAATAATAATAATCATCGTCATCACCCACCTTTTCTAAGACTGAGAGTAAGATGCGTAAACATGCACCGGAAACAGAAAAATTAGAAGAAGAACGAAAAGAAAGCCCAGCCTTGCTGCCCCCTTTATACCATTCAGTGAGAACTAGTCGCAATCAGAAAAATCTACCCTAGAGCTTTACGGGACCGCGACGGACACACACTCTTTCACCTCATGAATGTAAGGTTTATTCTTTGGCCCAGGTGGGCCACAACCACACCTCCTCACACAAACCAGACATTCACTCCTGTTATGCACCTTTCCAATCTCCTCTGCCAAACTCACATTCCTCTCCTCCAATCATTCCTTTGCTGACTCAATCTACTTTTTCTTCGGTCTCCCAGCCAGTGGATTCCCTACACACTCACGACTATATATCCGTTTAATCAACCGACTGTCATCCATCCTTTCCACATGATCAAACCATCTCATTGTAATTTCATTTATTCTCTCATTCACTCCTTTCTTCGCACCACACAACTCCCTAACGCGCTCATTAATCATTTTATCAATTCTTCTCACACCTAACACACCCCTAAGATTGTCCATCTGAACACATTGTACTTTAGATCTATACCACTTATTCCAGACCATAGTTTCACTACTATACATTAAACAAAGGCAACAACATACCCTTATGCAAGACCCTAGCGCGATCAAGACAGACCCTTTACCTTCACCAAGGATTTAATTGCACCATCCGTTATCTTTTCAATCAAGACAGACCCTTTACCTTCACCAAGGATTTAATTGCACCATCCGTTATCTTTTCATCCAACACATATCCTAAATATTTAAACCCAGGCAGTTGTTCCAGTTGCTCATCATCCAACAAAACTTCGCACCGAGGACTGTCCTCACTCACAACCATAACCTTACTCTTATCTACGTTTACTTTTGAACACCTCCTTTTACAAACCCTGCCAAAAAAGCCTCTACCAATCCTCTCAAACTCTTTTCACATTTACCACACAATACCAAATCATCCGCATATAATATGTAAGGCACCCTCCACCCTCTAACTCTTTCATAACGTTATCCATATACAAATTGAATAACCAAGGAGACATAACACATCCCTGCCTCACTCCGTTGTTAGGGAGAGAGGTGGCAAAACCTCGTGTATCCAATAATCAAAGGGTCTGCAATGGCGTCCGATAAAAACCTATAATTAATTTACCCGGAAGATTTGTCAGATTTGTGGAGTTCTTATTCCTTTGACTTCTATGATAAAAACCATTATTAGTCACTGCAATATTATAATATGATCAAATCATATCAAAGTATAACAGAATTGCAATGGCAAGGATAGTTAGGTGGCATTAACTATAATAAAAACTCACGGGAGAAAAGATCTATTCAAATCGTAGTGGGGGCTGATCATAAAACAAAACACATCAACTCTCCCACAAGAGTATAGTTGCATGATCTGAAAACTTTCTTTTAAACAAATGTTTTATCTGAAATACTTATTAATGCCCATAGATGAGATCATTAGTTGCAGAGGGGGAAAGTATTTTTTAAGTTATACATAAAACTATAATATATATATATATATATATATATATATATATATATAATATATATATATATATATATTTTTGGATTATTCATATATCTAAATTTAGTAATATATGTATTTTTTATGGCTAGATTTAATATATATATTATATATATATATATATATATTATATAATATTATATATATATATATATATATATATATATATATACATATATATATATATATATATTATATATATATATTATATATAATATTATATATATATAATATTATATATATACATATATATATATATATATCATTGCCGCTTCATATATATATATATATATATATATATATATATATATATATATATATATATATATATATATACACACATAAATACATATACAAATCACAAATAGGCATATATATATATATGAAAAGTAGATATTATATTATATATATTATATGTTATATATTATTATTTATATTATATAATATATATATATATATTATATATATATATATATATATTATATATATATAATATCAGGGTATGAGTTGTTTACGAAATAGGGGGAAAAATTTGGAGGATATTATCTTTGTACCAATACAAGTGTTTTGCTAAATAAAGTTACCTGTAAAGTTTCTCATTTAGTAGGTAAATGAGTTAGGAAGGTGCAAGATGCATGATGTGAATATTGGTGTTTATGTTCCGTAGTATTATTATTATTATTATTATTATTATTATTATTATTAATTATTATTTTTATTATTATTATTATTATTATTATTATTATTATTATTATTATTTATTATTATTATTATTATTATTATTATTATTTATTATACATATTTATTAATTATTATTTTACTATTATTATTATATTATTTCTTATTATTATTATTTTATATTATATTATTATTATTTTATTATATTATTATTATTAATTATATTATTATTATTAATTATTTTATTATTATTATTATTATTCTTGTTACTTTATTATTTTAAATTTTTTTTTCAATTATTATTATTAATGATATTATTAAAATTATTATTATTTTAATCCTTAAGAGCTATGATTATTATAAGTATTGCATATGAATATTATTATTATTCCAAGTATAATTATATGTTATTTTATTATTATATTATTATTATTTTATTATTATTATTATTATTATTATTATATTATTATTATTATTATTATTATTATTATTATTATTATATTTCATTATTATTATTTATTATTATTATTTATTATTATTATTATTATTATTATTATATTTATTAATTATTATTATTATTATTATTATTATTATATATTATTATTATTATTATTATTATTATTATTATTATTATTAATTATTATTATTATTATATTTCTTGTTATATTATTCCTGTTAAAATTCGTATTATTACTATTATCATAGTAATATTACTTTTCAAATAATTATTGTTATTAGGCATTAATATTGTTATTAGTATATTTAGGAGTATATATATTGATTCGCAATTATTATTTTGTATTATTTATTGTTCAATTGCTTGGTATCCGTTCTCGAGTAAATATTGCTCGAATACTATCAACAATATTCCTAGTATTATTCATCCTATCTCTATAATAAGGTGGTACCTATCAAGCAACCTATAGCAGTGTCCAATATTAGAGAAAGCAATACCCTGTTCTATAGGTTACTACTTTACGTTGCAGAGTTTCCGTAGCCAACTCGTTCAATCACGGAACATAAACACCAATATTTCACATCATACCCCTTGCACCTTTCTAACTCATTTACCTACTAAATGAAGAACTTTACATTTAACTTTATTTAAAACAAAATGCTTGTAATGGTACAAAGATAATATCCTCCAAATTTGTCCCCCTATTTCGTAAACACCCTGTATATATATATATATGGGTCATGGCTGAGCATTGAGCTGGCCCTTACACCGCTATGAATATTAATCCAATCAATTTCAACTCCATTTATTCTCACACACGCTTCACTACCGTCATAAATACTTTTGATTCCATTCAAGAAGTCTACCACCAACACCATACATCACTAACACCTGACACTGAGCTTTCCTATTAATCCAATCATACGCCTTTGCAAATCCATAAAACCTAAAAACAATTTATTCTCCTTTTCTCTCCTTTTCTCAATCCTTTGTTTCAATGTAAAGATTTGATCCACACACCCTTTGTCACCTCTAAACGCACCTTCTTCTTCACCAATCAGTCCCTCAGTCACTCTACGAACTCTTTCTACCAAAATATCAGCATATATCTTCCATACAACACACAATAAACTAACTCACCTATAATTCCTACAGTTACCTTTATTCCCCTCACCCTTTTATAAGGGTACTATTACTTCTCCCCTCCAATCCCTGGGAACTATACCCTCCATAAACGTTTTGTTGCACAACTTCTAAATCCACTCAATTACCATCTCACCTCCATTCTTGATCATTTCACCAGTGATTTCATCTATACCTGCAGATTTACAATTCTTCAACTTTCTCACTATACCCATTACCTCCTCCTGACTAATAGCCTCAACCCCAAAGTACCTATTCCTTCTTTCACCAACAAACCGACACACATTTACTCTCACCTCTTCATCACTGCCAACGTTATGCAGATTTTCGAAGTGTCCCCCCCCACTCGCCTCACATCCATTTCTTCAGTTACGAAAAATCATCCATATTCATTATTCTAGGGAGATTCTCCTTATTATCATTCTTAACCTTTCGCGCTTTTTTCCAGAAAAAAAAGGTTCTTGTAAGTCCCCATTCATCCTCCTTGCAAACTGCTCATTTACCTCTTTTTTTTCTTCCTCCTACGTATATATCTTTTAGTAGTCATTTTTTTTCCTGTTTATAGAATTCCAAACATCTTTCTTTTGAGACCTCATCATTGGCTTTTAGTACATTTAACCACGCTTCTTTTTTACTTTTAACCGCTTGCATCACCTCTCCATTCCACCACTCACTGTTAACATTCTTACTTCCTACTTTAGTACATCCACATACTTCTTTTGCACTACTAACAAACGTTTCCTTCATTTGCTTCCAGATTTGTTCAGGTTCAACTTGTTCACATTCAACTGATTTATTTGCAACCCTCCTAAATACTCATCCTTATTACCTTGTTCACTTAGCTTCTCACTCTTACTTCTACCCACTTCCTTTCGTATCACCTTCCTCTCCATCTAAGCCCCCACTAACTTAATTTTACATAAAACAACATAATGATCCGATAATCCCATTCCTAACCTCATCACTGACTTAACATCCAACACATACTTCAACATCTCCTTCCTCACCAACACAAAATCAATCATACTTTTATCTTCGATACCATCTTTACTTACACTAGCTTTAGTATACTTATAAATACTCTTGTGTTTAAAGAATGTATTATATAAACACATACCTTTCTCCTCATAGAAATCAATCACCTTCCTACCATTGTCATTTTCTCCCAACACCCCAAAATCACCTGTTATACCATCCATTTTTTGATCACATATCCAACCGTTTAGGTCACCCAACACAATTAATCAATCTGTAGCTCCTACTCACCCCATCCAAAACATCATTTAGATTATCACAGAAAATCGCACTCTCATCAACATTACCCTCAGATGAACCATTTGTCACAACCACACATACCTTTACCTTTTCAAACTTTAATATAATCATTAGAATTCTAGTACTCACACAAACAAAATCTGCCATAGTTCTGTACCACAGGTAACTCATCAGAACGGCAACTCTTTCTCCCCCTCTCGTTCGTTTCCACACCAGTATATACGCATTTCACACCGCATCACTCATTTTCACCGTTTCCTTTCATCTTTGAGGAGGATCAAATCAAATTTGCCCTTTTTAAATACATCCATCACCTCTCTCCTCTTCTCCTCAACATTTATTCCTCTGACATTCCATGTACCCATACGA
>JABUQX010002518.1:0-15000 GCA_015478945.1 Trachelipus rathkii | reverse complement strand
TCTCTCTATATATTTCATTACTGGGTGAACTCTCAGCTCCTCACGTATTACTTTACTCCTAACTCTGTCCCTCAGAGTTATTTCTCTTATCAATCTCAATACTCGCATTTCCGCAGCTTTTATTTTACTTTTTTATATCGTGTTCATCAGTATCCAACATTTCGACCCATAGCAGTATTGATCACAGGATGGTTGTATATATTGTCACCTTTACCTCTAACGGAACTCCTTTCTGCATCATCAACGGGTACAACTTTAACACATTTCGTTAATATTTCGTTATTCTTTCCCTTAGTTTCACATCTATCCAACCTTTCTCATCAAATATCACCCCTAAATATTTGAATCCGCGTACTCCGCGTACTCTGCGTACTCCCCTGTCTCGACATCACCATTATATCCGTCTTCTCCCTATTTATCACATTCCCCACATCCTTATAATTTCATTCCAAGAATTTACTGCATCCTGTAGTTCATTTTATTCCTTTGTCACTACAGCCGCACTGTCCGAGGACACAAAGGCATATTCCCTATCCTCCCTCATACATATTCTCTTAAGCAGTTGTCCAGATTTAACGCAAAAAGTAAAGGGAACAGCATACTGCCCTGCCTTACTCCCATTCCTTTCTTCCCATCTCCGTTCTGACCGTGTTTATGGGGGTTTCATACATATTCCTTAAGAGCTTCTTGTTTATTTTTGTTCTTGTTCTTCACCCCCCTCCACAATCTCTCTCTTTGTATTCTATCAAAAGCTTTCTCTAAATCTATAAATGCAATATATGCTGTCTTATTCCATTATATGCTCTTTTTCACTGTCATTTTTAAAAAGAATATCAAGTCATTTACAATTCTGTTCACCATGAATTCGTGTTACCACTCTCCAATTTTTCCCTCTAAATATCTCCAGAGTCTTTTTCTATTATCCTCTCGTATATTATGTATGCTCTCAATAGGAGCACTATTTCCTCTGTAATTCTAACATTCTCTCTTCTATCTCCTTTTTAATGGATTGGGTATATCACTGCTTTTCTCCAACCTGACGATATGTTCTCTTCCTTCCATATACAATCTATAGGTTCTGTCATCCATGCTACCATTCTTTCTCTTGTTTTGAATATTTCATTGTTCACTCCATTGATTCCAGGGCTCTTTCCATTCTTTAAGACTCTTATAGCTTGTCTTACTTCCTCTCCATGTATTGGTTCTAAGTCTTCTTGTTATCAGTCTTCCATTTATGGGTTCTCCTCTTCTATATATATTTCTCGTTACCCTTCACATTCAATGATTCCTCAAAATATTCTCTCCATATCTTTTCGGCCTTTTCACTATTCACCACAAGTTCTCTTTTTTTGTTGAATATCACATTCATTGGTTAATCTTTTGTTCCTAATCTTTTAGCCATTCCATATATCAACTTCCTGGTGCTCCTCATGTCATCCTCTAATTTTCTTCCTATCTTTTACCATGAAAAGTCGGTGTTTCGTCTCTTCAATTCTCCTGCTCGATTTCTGGCCGGAACATAAGCTTGTCTATTTACCTCTGTCCTTGTCTTCATCCAAAAACGGTATTTCTTGTTTTTTTCCTTTACTTTGTCCTTGACTTCTTCCTTCCACCAAACCGTCTTTTTCCTTATTCCAATACTTATATTTCTTGTTCCAATCACTTCTAGTGCCACCTGCTCCACACCTTCTATGAAATCTTTTCAGCCTTTCTCTGCTTCTTCCACAGTTCCTGAGATTTCTTTATATTGTCTAATCAGGTTGTTGTTGTTGAAATTTTCTCTTGTGTTTTCATTAATTAATTTTTCAAAACAGTAACGTTCTCTGGTTACTTTCTTTGGTTTATTCCTTTGTCTCCATCTTATCTTCCTCATCACAAGTCTGTGGTCCGAATCCAGAGACAACTATGATATACTTTTTTACATCCATAAACACCATCTTTTCATTGCGTATCATTAGATCTATCATAGATTTTCCCTGTATTCCTGGTTTTCTGAATTCCACAGGTACCATGTCCACTTTTCTTTCTCCCGATGTTTTAAAAAAGTGTTCATGATAGCTGCACCATTTCTTATGGTTAAATCCACTAGTAACTCTCCCTCTATATTTCTTACTGCTATTCCGAATGCCCCCACAGCTACTTCCTCCCTTTCACTCCTCACTCCTACTTGAGCATTCATATATCCCATAATTATTATGTGTCCTCCTCTACTTCCATCATATGCACCCTGCAGGGCTTTCATAAACTATATCTTCTCCTCCATAGTCTTCCCAGGTGCAGTGCATAGTACTATATTATATTCAACTTTGACTCTCCACCTTTCAAAGTCATGGTCATAATTCTCTCGTTGACCAATACTTTTTCTATTAAACATTTATATATCTCTGGTGTCATAGCGGTTGCTACACCGTGTTTTCTCTTCTCTTCCCTACCCTTATAGCACCATGACGTAATTCATTTAGTGTAATTTCTTCACTCCCTCTCCTTTATACCTCACCTCACCTCACACACCAAAGACATCCAGACACCTCTCCATCATCAACTCCAAAACCTCTTCCTCTTTTCCAGAGAAAGTGCTTGCGTTTATTGTTGCTACTTTTTAGTGATAGTCCTTTTTCCGTAGTCCTAAAACTCACCGCGTCGGATACCGAGAAATTTGTCATTTTTTCCGAGGAACAACATTGGTTTCACGATAAGGTGTTTTATGCTGCCGGCTTGCTGGGCCTGTTGCTGGAGCTATCTTCTTTTATCCGGGCTTGGCGCGAATCTATAGATCCCTTGTAAATATATACCATATACTATATAATACATATACAATACTCATAACGTTACTATACTAATATATATATATAATATATATATATCATATATACTATATGAGAATAAATATTAAAACTTAAGATAATAGTATAAGATATAGTAGAGACCCACGAAATTGATAAAGACGATTAAGAACAACGAAGACTTTAGAAACATGACATTGGAGAGGATAGCTAGAATATTAATAAGTACTATATTTACTATAATAAGCTAAGTGCGCTTAGTTAATATGTACATAGGTGAGTAAAAGTGAGCCCGATAAATAATATCAATCGATGCAAACTCAATTACATATAATTTCAAAACAAAGAAAAGCGAATTCAGTATAATGTATATACATAGATATATAATACTACTAATAAATTGATATAGTTATATTTGTTAGTTATAAGTATAAAACAATATTAATTTATACCGTTCAGTATTGGTAGAGTAAAAAGCACAGCAGGAACACCTTTTCACTCAAAGAGAATCAGATTAAGATAATGAATATAATAATAATAATATATGTAAGATTAAATCATAAAAACGTTTATAAATAGCTATCTCTATATAAATGAGTAAGCATTAACATATTAAAATATATCACAAAACAATTTTTTCAATCAGAATGAGAAAAAAATTATAAAGAAAAAAGAAGACTCTTGGAGTAAGTTTCACCAGAATCATTCTCAACAATCGGTAGATGAACCTACTCGAAGAACTAGAGGGAAAGAAAAAGATTTATCTTATAGACCGAAACATCAGTATGAAATACTCAATTTGATTCACCATTGAAATTTTTTTTGGCAAATTGATTGCGATAAAATATCATGCAGATTTTAATATTCCAAAGTCTCAGAAAGAATATTTCTCATAGGAGAAAAATTATTGGCAGACATTGGTAAATAATGATTCAACATCATGACTTATCTTTTTTAATATATTATAATAAATGACATAGTACAAAATATAATAAGCATATACTAATGAAATAAACGAACAAAGCTAATTAATATATTTCAATATTTGCTAGATTATTTAGTGAGAATAGACTTATTTGATATATAGAAATACATAATAGAGATATATAGCTATAATATATACTAATATAATATACTTATATATATTGAGTAAGAGATTTATGTATGTTTTGCTGCTATAATATAAGCTAGATATATTAACCAGTATATATACTCACTATCAAACATTAATACCCTATCTTCTTTAGTATAGGTAATATAATTTTGAACCATTAAATCCTCACCATTAGAACGCAAATTCGGAAAGATTCAAAAAAAAAAAAAAAAAAATTTGTCATTTTCCTGTTCGAGTACCTGAAATGGAAATAGAATATGAATAAGTCGAATGAAATTGGAAAGATGATTAGTATCATGGAAACTTCAATGTAGATACTTGCTGTTGTATTCCGTTGCGGAATGATATCTCTTTTCTATGTGCTTGTTTTATATTAGAACCAAACATATGAGGGGACGGCGTAGCGACACATACCCAAATGCATCTGACATGAATCCGAGGCTATATAACCTAAAATAAACGCACCAAAAGGGTACGTGGCGAAGGAATTTCAAGAGGTCTCTTCTGTTTGAATATTTTCGATATATATGAGGATAGGGTAATAGTGCCTTAATATTGCTAAAATTTGACCACTATATTTCATCATCGTCCGTGATAACAAGAACACAGAAATCCATTGAAAACGACTGGGACAGTATATTTTTTTTTCCTAAATTCTTTATATTGTAACGAAGAAGGATTGAGGGATATACGTTGTCTGATTTCACACAAATAAGCATTACTCTAACTAAAGAACTATATTGGGAAGTGAAAATGAACCAGTCTTAATAAAAAAGTAAGAAACTTTGAGATGGAACATAATTTCTTGCTTAACCGTTTGTTACCTTCTTATTGACATGAATATTTTATTAAAAGATTATTGGTGAGCACAGGATTTGCTTGTCACTTTAATAGGGTGTGTTGAAGTTAATCAAAATCGTGTACAAGCCAGAAAGTTAAGAAGTAGGTCTGATCCATGTTACAGCGCTCGTAGTTTTCTCGCAGCGACGTCTTAATATACCGCAATATCATCTGAACTTAGATGAGTTGTTCTTCAGGTATCCACTCTGCGGTAAATTCTAAAATACCTTGCAGTTAAACTAGGTGAGACGTAGAGCGAGAGTGTTAGATCCACAGTCCCTATTTGTGAGCACTCGATGGCAAATCACTCTTTAGTGTAGCTTATGATTGACTATACTAAACATAACGTGCTTTAATGCTCACTCAGGACTCGAAAAAAGAATTATACTCGAACTAACATAATTTAAAACACTCCAAAGATCGTTCAATACTACGACTTATATTGTTCACTTCATGCAGCCCTATTTATTTTTTGAACCTCACGTGTTTACGTGTGTATTTTAGATATGGCGTAGTTAGTGTCTAACAAATACTCGTATCATAGTAAATCGATTATCTATCGCATTATGCTCTCACTCTCACTCACGAATAAAATTCATTGTATATCACCACATATTCACATGTCGTACATCACTCGATATTCTGACTCACAATAAAAAACATAAGACAAATAAAAAAAAAATGATAGCTATCGATAATATAACTTGGGGTTATACCAAGCTTTCGTAGCTATCGTACCATCTATCTTTTATTCGAACATATATAAATGTATATAATATTTATATAATATATAATTAGTATATAATATATATATTGTCATACGCATAACTATACTGTTAACTATACTCAGAATAGGTAACTCGTAGAAAGAAGTTGTCCATTCTTTGTCCTATGTCGTTGAATTATTAATAATAATAAAAGGCAATCATCAACGTAGAGCACTATAAATAGCACACATTATAAACAACATTTCACAGTATCAGTATATTCTCGTATTATTTCATTATCCCTAGTAGTTTACACAATCACTTACCAATTACCTTTTACGATCAAATAATCACCCCATATTTGGTAATCCGTATACGATAACTCCTGCATACTACTACTTTCAGTTTATCTGTAATATCGTTACTACTCCCCTAGTCTTCGACTATACACCAATATATTAATCTCAGTCATGATGACTTCTCCCTAATTAAGATTTTTATTCACTATTCCCCATACCTTAGATATCATACTATATACTATTTCATCCTAAGAATTTTATATTGAGTCAATACCTGTATAGTATATCATTTTGTTGTGTTATTTCAGCTTTGTCACACTACAGCCGCACTGTCCGAGTTATTATAGTCATAAAGGACACAAAAGCGATTATTTCCCTATCCGCCCCTCATAACATATTCTTCATTATAAGCTAAGGTTTACTATATATGTCCAAGATATTTAACACGCAATAAAGTATATAATAATAGGGTAACTAGATAATACATACTGCCTACTATGCCTACTCCCTTATTTCTCATTTAGCTTCCAAATATCCGTTATATCTGAGGCTCATAGTTAGTTATCTAGGGGGTATTTATAATAGCACTATTCTACTTATATAGCGTTTATCTATGTACTTTTATTTTATTGGTTTATAGTTATGTTATTACTTCACCTCATTACCTCCCTCCCACATCCTTACTCTTCATATTATTATCTATCAAAAGTCCTAATTTCTCTAATAATATCATATAGTATAGAAAATGCTAGATACTTTAATAGTACGTATGTTCTATATTCCTATATATATATTATTAATGCTCTCTTTTTTCAGCTGGTCATTTTTAAAAAAAGTAAAGTAGTATACAAAGTAGTTCATATTTATAATCATTCTTTATATAATTAGATACTACACAATGAATTCGTGTAGTTATCACTCTCCAATTTTCCCTATACTATTAATATATTCTTACCTCACTGAGTCTAGAAAGCTTATTGAAAAGAAACGTAAGTGCCTGTCCATCTTTCTTGAGACTAAATGTAAGAGCACTATGTTTTCTGCTATGTAATTTCTAAATTCTCCTCTATCTATCTCCTTTTTTAAGTGCTGATATTTGTAGTACTATTACATCTGACTTTTCCTCCACCTGACGTTGTTCTCTACTCATTATCTCAATACTACGAATTCACTAACATAGTATCTTTGGTAATCCAGTGCTACACATTTTTCTCTTGGTTTGAATATTTACTAATTTGTATCTTTTTCGATAAAAACATCGGCTATATGAATTCTTTATAGACTATATAGCTTGTCTTTACTTCCTCTCTCATATGTTATATTTGGTTCATAAGTTTCTTGTTATCAGTCATTACCATTTATGTGAGGGTTATTCTCCTCTTTACTTATATATATATTTACTCGTTTTTTTTTGTCTTCAAAATATTCTCTCTAATATACTTTTCATATGCCTTATTCACTATTCATCACAGTTACTCATTTATTGTTGAATATATCACATCATTTGGTTAATCTTTTATGTTCCTATACTTATTATAGCTGCCCAATTAATAATCTTACAGTATATATATCAATATTCCTTAGTGATTTATGGTACTATATTGTCATCCTCGAATTTTCTTCCTATCTTTTACCATGAAAAAAGTACTCTCATATATAGGTGTTTCAGTCTCTTCAATTCTACCTGCTTCGAAGTATCTGGCACGGATCATAGCTTGTCGTATATACCTCTGTCCTTGTTTATTCATACTCACGTAAACGTATTTACCTTGTTATTTTTTCCTTTACATTTGTCTCTTGGTACTATCTTCCTTCACCAATACACCGTTCTTATTTCTTTATCATTCCTAATACTTTATTTCTATGGCCAATCACTTCTTAGTAGCCACCTGCTCCACACCTTCATGAAATCTTTTCAGAATCTCTATACTTCTATACCACATTCCTAGACTGAGATATTCTTATAAGTGACTTTGGATTCATAATCAGGTTGTATGTTGTTGCTAATTTTCTTCTTGTGTTCTGGCCGTACACATTTAATTTTTACAAAAAATCTATTATCCAGTAACGTATTCTCTGTATACTTTCTATTCGGTTTATTACCTTTGTCTGCCATCCCTTATTCTTCCTTCAATACACAAGTCTATGTCGAGTATATCACGAGATCCATGAGTTACACACTTCTAAAGACCTATACTTTATATTCTTCATACATCCATAAACACCACTTCTATTTCATTATGTTTATACGTTATATTACATTAGATCTAAATCTATATTTTCCCTGTTATTATTATAGGTTTTCTGAGATATTTCCACATATGGTACCTATGTCCACTTTTTTCTCTCTCCATGTTTAAAAAATGTGTTCATGATCGCTGTTCAAGTCCATTTTCTTGTGATTTTAATCCATCACGTAACGCTTCACTCTATATTATCGTTAACTGCTAATTCCGAAGCCCCCACTAGACTACTTCCTTATACCCTTTCACTCCTCTCAACTCCTCTCTTAGGCATTCATTATATATCCCTATAATTAATATGTGTATCCTATATCACTATCTCCATTTTACAATGCTACCCTGCAGAGGCTTTACATAAACTATATATTCTCTCATCCATATCTTCCCAGGTACAGGTGTATACACATTAAGTACGTGAAACTATGATTCATTAATGCATACTTGTCACTCTTATACCACCTTTCTCAAAAGTATATATATAATTCACTGCAGTCAATGAATACTAACATCGTTTAAAATAGGTAAATAGTAAATACTATATACGTTATTAATACATTAGTATTATTAATTCTACTAGGTGTCATAATGCATAAAACCGGTTGTTTACACGTGGTTTACTACTTTTACTCATCACACTTACCCTATATAGATATCACGAGCACCGGTGGACGTTTAATCATTAGTGTGAATTTCTTCACTCCCTCTCCTCTTCATCAACATTTTATAATGCATCACACGTCTCCATCACACACCCAAAGACATCAGACACCTCTCCATCATGCTAACTCTGACATAAACACGTCTGTCATCTTAGTCAGCAGCCAGAGATAGAGTGCGCGTATGCGTTACTATTGCTATTACGCTGTTACTTTTATTATGTGATAGTACCGTTTCCGTCATGAGTGAGTGTCTAAAAACTCACCGCGGCGGATACCAGAGCAGTAAATCTTGACTCATTATTTGCCGATGAACAACATTGCGCTCTACGAGTGTAAGTATGTGTTTTATGCTACGCGACTCAGTAAACTGAATTCGCTGAGGTTCATCCTAGTGCTTGCGAGAACGACTTGCTGGACGCATGATCTTCTTTTTATCCGGGCTCTTGTTGCCCGTATGAGGAATCGTATGAATAGATCCTTAGATAATCGCATTATTGGTAGTATCATATACTATATATATACTAATAGAGTATCAGTTTAGAAATAATCGTATGATAGCTTTAGTCAATCTATACTATATTTATACGTATTAAAGTAATTACTAATACGTAGTATATCTATATATAAGAGAGTATACTATCTATTAATATAATCTATCATTATTATGTAATATTTATATTGACTATAAAATAATCATAATAGTTCTTATGTCTTTATATAAGTTAATCTCATATATAATATATACGTATATAGATTGTATATATTAGTATATGATAGTCTGAAGTATATATATACTTCAGTGTATATATTATATATGAAATATTCATAATATATAATCAAGTAGTAATTGATAAGTCAACAATTTTAAAAATTAAAAAGATCTCTATAAACTAAAAAAATTTTTTCTGAATATATAACTTTCAATATCTAGTAATGGAAATATAGAGTTTACATAGTTCAGATATGTTTGACAGGTTCAATGTATATTGAGAATAATAACATTATCTTTATGATATAATACAATTTGTATTTATTATTACTCTTTATAGGTAGTATCATGTATAATATTATATATGTGAGATAAGATAATATATTTACCACAATGATTTTCTGCTCTTCTGTTCAATACAAATACAAGCTCACACATTAATCTAGACATATGCGATCGAAGTAAAAATTTCCATCTTCTCATTTCCTAATCTTGTCACATGGAGGCTGGATCTTCATTCTTGATAACCCATTGTCATACAAATTTTTTGTTATCCGCAAATAATCAATTGATATATATGTAACATGCAATTTTATATCCGATCTAGAAACGAATCATCGTATCAAACAATTATGGAGATGATTTCCTCATTCTTTAAGCCATTCTATTTCTATAATATACTTATGAGACTGTCTATAACTTTATATTATATATATATAGTATACTATTATACTACCATTCTAACGTACCCTCCATTATCTATCATTCTACATTCTATTACTCACTACTCTCTATCTACTTATTGGGTCTATTCCTTCACAGCTATTAAATACTTAGCCAACCATTCATATATATATTTATCCTATAAAATACTAAATCTCATTTCTTATTTTAAACCAATGCTCCTACTCTTTTGTGGTCGGATTTCTATACTATCTTACAGATACTAAAGATAGTAGAGAGCGTGATTTTATATATTATATATTAACCTAAATTTTCGAGGGAATACGTTACTTCTTTGCTGTAGCTGAACGCTACTAGGATATATATTCGTATTATACAATATATTGTTTGATCGTATTGGTAGCAGTATATAGTGTCTGCTATTGAAAAAATTTGAATTCAAAAAAAAAAACTATATATTTTGTTTTTCTTTCACTCACAAGTTTCTTTCTTCTGATGAAGCTCTCTAGATCAGAATATATTTGATTATGTTAAACTTTTTATTGTCATTGAAATCAATTTTGCTATATATATACTTGCTTTGTAGCTCCCCGCGAGTATATATATATATTATCTATCTTTTTTTCATATGTTGGCATTTTATCTATTCTCGTTAACCAAAATGCATAGATAGGGTGGAGGATTACATATATACCCACAAATTCTTAATATTGAGGTCATGTCTGTAAAACTTAAATATAACTCTTATAGTAATACCTCTTCTCATAACGGATCCCTCAGCAGATATCTGAAGGATTTCAACTGAATCAATATTTGAACTATTAACATTTCAATTTTTAGGCGGTGGGTAAACATACAAAACTTCTATTGACCTCAAATATTCTAATCATTGTGTTAACAAACCAGAAGCCATTAAAGCTGGACAGCTAATTTTTTTATTCTAAATTCTTTATAAGATTGGGATTACGTTGTCTGATTTCAAAGACCTTTTCCAAATAAACTCTAATTGGGAAACTTGTAATAAAGGTCATATAATAAAAAAGATTAGGAAATTTAGTAATGAAAATACCCTCTCATTCATACTGTACTTAACCGTTGTCATACTTGTTATATATGTCAGTTGTAATTTAGTATGAATTTGGCTCAGATCATCCTATTTGTGGTGGGTTATTGATTAATACAAAATCGTACCAGAAATAAAGTCATTATATTTATGTACTTTTATAGTTTACAAAAATGTTAGTGACCCATCTAATAAACCTCCAGAAGTATATTATACCGCTAGACACCAGGCCCTAACGATATACACATAGCTGCTAGACTCTTACATCTGAGTGATTACAGAAACCACACTGAGCATGTTAGCCCGACATGTACTAGACCTGAACTTATACGTGCGACTCAACTATATCTTTAGATAGAGTTTTACATCTCAGAGACTCACATAAGAAATATCTGACTAGATAGCTAACTGTTAACTCGAGTTTTATTTGTTATCAATAATAGATATCAAAAGTATTCTAATCTCACTCGATATCTCGATCACAAAAAAAAAGAAAAATAATATAAGGTACAACAGATATAACATTCAGAAACAGAAATTCTTATCTCCAAGGTGAAATTTTAAATCATTTATAGACGAAATGATTATATTCACTGGTGTTATTCTAAGTAGTGATAAAAACAAATCTAGATCATAAACTTTTATTTACCGATAGGATGGGTAATAGAAAACTTGTGCACTATTTCTCTATATATTATAGTAAGTAATCAATACTATTGCGTAGGAGTTATGACCTACCAGAGGAGGCAATATTTTCATATCTTTCTCCGTAAATAGTTTTTTTGAGGTCTATATTATTCATCAATATTAAAATTTGGAATTATAATTCGATCAAATAATTTCTATAATTAATATTATAAAAATATATTAACGTATAGAAGTAGTAGTAAGGACCTCATAGGTGAAAACCTATATTATATAGATACGTATATATATATATATATATATTTATTACTATGATGATGTGATATTCTGACTCGTATGAATCAGGGAGCTACGTTTGCCTCTAATAAACTGTATCTTCAATGACTAGCTTTTTATGAGGGTTAAGAGGATATGGGTAGCTCTAGTATATGATATGTATGTAGGTAAGCGTTGTATTGTATATTCGATTTTCTCTCTATATATATATTAGTCTAGCAACAGTAGCGTTGGTTACGACCCTAATGTAGTGAGGCAAATTATACCTTACCTTCCTACCGTTCAATACGTAATAGTTTCTTTGTTACCTACTTATAATCTTATATTATATCATAGAAGTGAATACTATATATATATATAATATATATAATATATATTAAATATATATATAGATATACTAAATGTATATATATATATAATTAATATATATATTATTATATAATAATATTAATATTATTATATATATATATATATATAATATATATATATATAATTATAATATATAATATTATATTATATATAATATATATATATATATATATATATATATATTATATATTAATATATATATATTATATATGTTATATATATATAATATATTAATATATATATTATATTAATTTATTATATATATATATATAGTTATTATTAAATTGTCAGATAAATTGAATATACGTCTTCATTGTGATGAATTAGTATTATAGTACTAGAGGTGAAAATAACACGTCTTGAATAATCAAGGTAAATTATCCTACCGTATATAATTTATTACTATTGTACTCATTATTATATAGGACATTATTCCTATTCCTAATTCTCTACTCTATCGTTATATGTAAGCATATCTACAGTTTTGTAAACGTTACATCACGCACCTCCAATATTATATATATTATATATATATATTATATAATTATATTATATATAATATATATATGCTATATACTTATGAATTTAACTATATATATACTATATATATGTATATGATATTATATATTATAATAATATTATATATGATATTAAAATATACTATATAATCATATAATTACTATATTATATATATATTATCTTAATATATATATATATATGACAAGCTAATAGTAAAAAAATAATAATAATAAGTAATAATATATAATAATCAATAATAAATATAGAATAATAATAATAATTAATAAATAATAATAATAATAATAATAACCATACGTTTAGAAATATAGAGAATAAACTCTGCCAAGTATAATACCACTATAAGTACAGGCTCATCATCAGATTATTTATAGTATATATAATAATGTGGTATGTGCCCATCATCATCTACATCTAAATAATATCATTTAAACAGCGGCGAAACAAAGACACTACCTATAGACAAACATTAATCTAAAAATTACTATTTCACTCAATATTTTATGACTAAAAAACACAGACCTAACCACAACTACCACTAGTCTAGCACTATGCACTTACGCCAACTCCACTCACAGTCAGATCACTAAAACTAACATCCTTCAATATCTCTCCCTCAGCTACTTATTATATACACTATAATTATACTCAATACTCATCAACTCAGCCACAACCACAAGAACCTAAAAACTATTAATACTAAGCATATACTAATAATACATCACATCACCTTAACATGAATAAAATTATAAAAACTGACAACAAAACAATATATATTACTCATATAATGTCACTTTTACTATGTCTAAATTTAAGAGAGCTATAACCAGAATTACCTTCTAAATCTCTTATATTAGCTACTAATCAATAAATTATAATAAAGCATACGCGAAATCCTATATAGTCATCACCGTTTTATCCTTGCTCAGAATCAAATGATAAGGTGAGTAGATGACATCCAGCGATATCAAGAATACGACTGGCAAATCTACATGAAAGATGAAGACTACGAGTGCAGGTTACATATTTGATCTATGATTGTCACATCAGAAACATGAATCATCATCCCTCTGTCCAGAGAACTATGCACTTAGCGTGTATGAGGATCGAGAACAATCGCATTATTGAAACAAACGCCAAGAACGCTTGATTCTGATATCGAACTGCTCTTTTCAACTTCGACTATATACTATTCGTGTATTCACTATAGAAAACACACTCTTCAACAGTATGCTCCATGCGCATGAAGATCGCTCAAACTAAACCCTCTATGCATGGACAAACAAACATCAAGTCTTGCTTTGACCTGACCAGATAATCCATAATTATCACAGACGACTAGTTAGTTAATGCATATCTAATGTCAGTATGTACTCGCCGGTATACGAGTCGCACATATCGAACTGTGATAATAACTCACGTGTTTGAAGGTTCACATTTATAAATCAGGATTAAAAAGACTCAAAGCTATAAAAATTCGAAGCTGCGATAATCACTGGCGTTTGTGCTTATACACTATTGGCACTCGTGATGATTGTAGATGTTCTATGGTGTGCAGGTCAAATGTATGAAAGAACATGTACTGTAATGTGGTATAGAGTGATAATGGTAAAAGTGTTTTTGGAAAAGTGATTTATTATATTGTTATATAATTTTAAATACTATTGAGTTTTGCGATAACTTAATTTCCTCCAAATCACACATTAAAAATACATCTTTATTCACTATCATTATTATTTAATAAATTTCTTAACTACTTTCTTCTCATATATTGACTCGCTTAATTAGATAATATAATATATGTATCATTATTTTTTATGTCTGACTATCTTACATATACTTCTATTCTCTTAAAGCCATTCTTTCCTTATGCTTCTACTATCTAATACATATCTAATCACATTCTAACATTAGCTACCGAATTACTCATTCATCTCTCGGATGTCATCTCGCTCATAAGCGCCTTGGAGGAGTTGGCCTCTGTCGTCTTTGCAGGTGTCATTCACTTCACACATAATACTGCAACCATTCTTATTTCCACCATTACTATCATTCTTATTTTAAACCAATCC
>JABUQX010002517.1:22500-36868 GCA_015478945.1 Trachelipus rathkii | reverse complement strand
ATAAACAGTAAAATAATAATGACATAATAATATATAATAATAATAATAATAATAATAATAAATATAATAATAAATAACTTACTCACTACTCACTACCGACTACTACTACACTACTTAAAATAATTAATATAATTAATAATAATAATAAGAGTAATAATAATAATAATAATAAATAATATAACAAATTAAAATTACTTAAAAAATTCTGAAATGATGAGGACAAAGGAACGACTAAGTCCAAACACAGTTTAATTTTAGTATTAAAAGTACTAACGTTAATGAGAGGAGAATTAATGTTATATAAGTACAACATTAATTAAAATTTTGCATAATAAAGGTACTTCAATTAATTATCACGCGATTAAGGTAGTATCACTTTTACTACTGCGAATTCGTATGTATAAAATCTGTTAAAAGGAAGTAATTGTCTGGCATTAGCTGTTCCAAATTTAAAGCCTGTCAGGTCACGTCTAAGATCACCGTCACGTCATTCAATGTGTTTGCAATGTCCAATCCTCAGTCGTATCGTGTTTTAGTTTTAATGTAGTCTCTATGTAAGCTATATACTTCGTATTGGTAGTTAATTGGTGTGTTAGGTACAACAACATCAATAATATATCGGTAGTAGTGATAGTGTACGAGTTAGTGCATGCAGGGAACATCCGCACGCATTCGCGCTTTGCCCTGCGATTGCGCGAATTTCTTGTCAGATTTAATAAAAGAACTATTATAAAAAACTTAAGATGAATCTGAAAGGTTTGAAATAATAATGAAATGATGACGTTTTTTTAAAAGAAATGAAAGATGTAATAAAAAAACTAGAGCTATAGAAAACGCTTTAGTTCTGTGGAAAATAATGACCTTGATACTATTACTTACTTAGATTCCGTTATAAAGGCAAGTTTTTTTTTGTAACACAAATATTAGAACAATTTAAATCGTTCCACTTTGTGTGCAGTTGAATTGAAAACTTCAATCCCGAAACAGTCTATAATTCGCCACCCATTAAAAGGCAAAAAAATGACATCTACAGAACCAAGCCCACCTTCACTGCAAGAATTTCTACAGTCCATTAGTATAAAAACACGATCTTCTTTAGCAACAAATACCAAAACGATTAGTCGCAAAGTGATTGAAACTAATCACAAGAAAACGAATAATCACAATGAAGAGTCCTATCAGTTGGTGGAAATTAAACAAAATTGATACCAACCGTTTAGTAAAACTGTAAGGAATACTTGTCTGTCCTCAACTTGAGACATAATATTAGCAATGCTGGTAATATATTGAGATAAGAGAAATAGACTCTCAGCAGAAAAATTTGTTTCTCAACCACAACCTTCGATATTTGAATTTCACTACTAGTGCAAAACGCTATATAATCAATGTAAAGTCATCTTCATTAAGGGCGGGGTGGGAAAGCAAGTTGGTGGGTCCATTAGAGTTGCCCCGTCCCCGTTCTTCGAAACACCAATTTTATATTAGATTTGGGTAAAACTCGGAAGCATATATATATATAATATATATATATATATATATATATATAATATACTATATATATATAATTATTATATATGATATAGATATATATATCATATATAGTATATCCAACATCCGCATTCGCGGATGCCGAAAAAAACTATTATCTGACAATGCACTAGTGTGTTAGCTTAGTGTGTTTTGAATCCAGCTGAGTATGCGGAAGTACACTATAACTACTATACTATAGTAATAGATATACTATATATATCTATATACAACTTTCCCATATATTTATATATATATAGTTATATATATATATATATATATATTATATAATTATATATATATAATATATATATATAACATTATATTATATTATATCATACTATAATATATATATATTATATTAAATATCTATATAGATATATAATATAATATATATATATATTATATATGTATTATACATATATATACTATCTTATATATAGATATAAATAGTATATATATACTATATTATAGTGATTTTTATATATCATAAATATAGTATAATATACTAACCACCTAAATATATAAATAGATCTGCAAAAAAATTTATAAATTGTAAAATTAAAATATTTATGAAATATCCGATTCTGATTCCGGATTTGTATTTTGATTTTCTAAATCCTTTTGTCGGATACGATTCCGGTTCAGAATCACAGATACACAGGAATAGGGTTGGCCGAATAAAGGAATTGTGCACACTACACCGCACCGCACTGGCCCTCACCGCCCTGCCCTGCCCTAGAGTAAACGCATCACACACTAAAAGCAATTTTTGTCGCACCGCACCTCTATTCTTCAATTTGCACCGCGTTCCGCACAGCATCGCAACTGTTTCTATGACCACCGCGCTTCTTACCGTAAGGTGCACCTCTATAACTTTTTGCATCGCACCGCACCGCCACACCGGGACACCACACATTGCCTGCAGCCTGCACTTCACCGCACCCCGGACTGACGTCGCCAACACATACCTCAGGGAACATGTGACTGTAATACCGAACTTCGATTTTCCGTGCATTCCCGAGTTCAGGTTCCGGATCCATTCCACAACCATTTGTGCGCAGTGAACTATACATTTCCGAAATTTAACGTTGAGAAAGTTGGTGTTGTAAACAACAGTGTAAGTGTGTTGAGATAAGAAATACCGCCACCTAGATTGAGGGGTGTTAAAGTTGCTGCAGGGGAGACGGCGCCAAACCGCTTAGCTAAAGAGGCAAGGAAAACGCGGAAAACGCTCAAATTAGAAGAACAAGGGGGGAACGCAGTTGCCCGATGTGTCAGGTGGCGGTGCAGCGCGACGGCAGGCAGGAGAAGAAGCAACAAGTTAAAAAGCGAGAACGGTGGTGGTGGAAAAAGGAGTGGGAGAGAGGAAGGAGAAGCAGAAGGAGAGAGAAGGAAAAAAAGAAAAAAGAAAAAGAATCAAAGAAGAAAACCGAGCAAGAGAAAGACGAGAGAGAGAGAGGAGGAAAGAGAGAGAAAAGAGAAAGGAGAGAGTAGGAGAGAGAGAGAGAGAAGAGAGAGAGAAGCGTCGGCCCACACATTAGAAGAGCGGAGGGAAGACGCCGCCCAAAAAAAAAACAAATGTAGCCGATCGCGACGGGGAACGGAAAGGGGCCGCGGGAGTAAAGTGGAGGCAGGGCGGGAGGCGGGCCCCAGGTCAAGGAGTGCCGGGCGGGCACGGGTGGAGGATGGAAGGGCCGGGAAGCGCGGGATGTGTAGGCGAAAGTAACAATGCAAACAAGAAACCCTCCATGGAACCGCACGAGGTCACTTTGACTTTGGGCTGGGGGGAGAAAGGAATTGGGTGAGCTGCGCGCGTCCTCGTCGCGCGCGCTGTGTCTGCCTGCGCCGGCTCCGCGCAGCTGTGCTCGCAGAAAATAAGACGAGATTACAGAATGAGTAGGAGAGGGAAGATAGAGAAGACAAGAGAAAAGAAGAATAAGAGGAGGAACAAGAAAAGGAAACAGAGAGAGTAAGTAGAGACCGAAAAAGAAAGGAGAGAAAGAGGAGAAGTGATAAGTAGAGAGCGGAAGTAGAGAATATAAAAAGAGAGATGGGAGAGAGAATAGTAGAGAAGAGAGAGAAAAAAGAGAAGAAAGAAGATAGATCCGTATACTCCGGTCCCTCGGCTCTGAGTCGCGTACGCATGACATCATGCACAGGAACTCGGTGCTCACTAGCTCCGCGCTCACACCTCCGTGGACTCCGGGGGAGCGGCAGGAAATACGGACGGTCATGAGATTCTAGTATAAGGCAAAATAAGGAAAAAGAGTTTTAGGAAGAAATAGGTATACCAGTCAGGAATGGAAGTGAGCTCGTATTAAAAGTCAAACATGCGGGCTTATTTTCCCTTGGGGATCGACGTAAGAAATCAGCAATAGGCAAAAAAGGCTGGGGATATTGTTTCAAAATTGTGGATCAGGATAGCGACTATTATCTCTTAAGCTATGCAAGGGGATGATTGTCGACAACCTCGTCGGGGGTAAAGTCAGAATCGACAAACAACTTGTGATATGCATGCTCTGGAGGTAAGATGGAGGCCAGAGGCCCGTAGTGGGGCCGAAGTATATCGTCACTGGGCGGCCCTAAGCGATGGGTGGAACTGCGGGAGAAGGGCCGCGTCCTCCAAAATTTTTCTCACACTGCCATAAGACAAAAATCCGTATATACTCTCTAACGAGGTGAGACCCTATTTTAATCCTTCCCCACGGGTGGGCTAATTTTCCTTTCCTCGCGCGGGCTTCACAACTATTCCGAACCTATACTGGACAATGCCCACTTTAAGTTAATTAGGTATGCTGGAACATGATTTGCATAGAAGTAATATCGAAATAGGAAGATGTAGCAGGCCCATGCTACACAATGACTCGGTTAGCAAGAACCGCCTGCAAAGGCCTTTGTTATTAAGAAATGGTTTATATTGACGCTATGTAAAAGTTCTCCTAAGATACGCGGGAGTATAGACAGAGATTAATATAATGACCATCGATATCTCTTAAAGTAAACGTCTCTAGAAGCTAAAAGTTTTAGTATTTATGCGGGTGGAAAGCAGCGGCACAAGGAAAACAGAAACGGTGATATAATACAAAGTATATACGAAGGACTCATTATCAGAGAGTAATTCAACTTAAAAAAATATAGCGGAATAAGACTTCATAGAAATCGAGAAAACGGGCGACGGAAGAGGAACTCATAAGAGAAGCGAAGCACCGCTGGAGCACTATGAAAATGCGTGATGCAGAGGGCCTTACTCTTCTTGGAGCTTAAATCCGCCATATTCATGCCTGTGTAACCTATAAGAACGTCACACAAAGTTATTAGAGGTCTAAACGGGCGGCCCGGGGTAGGGATACTCGCAGGTGATGGATATTAGTAAACAGTTGTGAATCCACCCAGTCGAAGCTGTAGAAATTTGTATCCACAACGAAGGAATTCAGGGTGGGAAAAAACGGACAGGACAAACCTACCTATATTAGTATACAACAAGAAAGGGAATAAATATCAGCATATTCAACTAGTGAGATGTAAGAATTTACAGCATTAATATGGTATGGGTATGAGGGATAAACACAATCAGGTGGGTGGTGACCATAAATATAAGGGCAATATTAGTAAGGGGTGGAATCAACTGCACATAAAGGAAACTCGTCTTAAGATTCATAAAATATGATCTTACAAATATGATGGTGAAAAAGTAAAAAGTAGGATACCCTCTGGATCAATGAACATACTCCTAATAAAAATATCAACCGGGCCTCCATAGCAATATCAATAAAGGTATGTTCTTAACAACAAGAACACTTTGAGCAATGCCACGTTACACATAAGAGGTAGGGAAAAGAAAACGACCCAAGAAAGTGGAGGCGAAGCCAAAACCCCATGGTAGAAGGGCCCATGTATAACCGAGTGTCCAATAAATAGGGCTCCCAAAGGATAAAAAGCTGCTCCTGAAATTTAATATATATGTACATAAGTCAAGTTGCAGGAAGTGTACACCAGTTTCACCGTACATGTGGCTGCACTGCACCCTGAATACTTGCACCGCCCAAGATTTAGCACGTGTATGACTCAAAATAGACCTTTATTTAGGATGGAAAAATAGTGTCAGAAATGATAAAAAACATTACCTCAAATGAAAGTATATCCACCCGATAATCCTTTGTCTTTATGGAATTAAAATAGATTAAATCTATTTACAAAACAATAATAACTAAATTATCAGTTTTTAACTATGAGTGGCTCCAAAAATTAGATAATGTAGAATTGGCATGTGCATTATCTGTATTAATAATGAAATGTGGTTTCTAAGTATCTGTTGCCGGATATGAGTTCAGTACTTATAATTAACTGAGCAGCAGGCATATGCGATATATAGATCCTCATTACATATCATTATTCAGTTTGCTCGACTCACACTCTAAATTGGCTATGTCTAACTGATTTATATAATTCAGTATTCAGCTGTCAATTAAACAAATCTTTCATACGAACACATTATTAATGTTATAGAAAAATCAAGAATCTATATAGATGCACATTGAAGTGCATAGGAAATGATATTAATATATATATGGAATCCGAGAAGGCCATGTAAGGGAGAGGAACATTGATGACTCAACATGCTTTGAAACCTAGGTAGATCAGGTGGGATTAACAGCAGCAAAAGAATCTCGCTGTTCATGTGGAATGCCCAGTTGAGATATAAGGCATAATATCAATTATAATCAGAGATTTCAAAAATGAGATGATAATTAATCATCAAAATGCAGAGATCACAAAATAATATGGCAGAGGCAAGTGGAAAGCTAGGATTAGTAGGGAATGGCATACTCCAGCAAATTAAGAACAAAACCAATTGAATACAAGGGTACTAGACTGGAGTGTAAGTATATAATACCATAGCAAGATTAAAAAGATCAGAGAAACAAAGTGGGCTAAGTTCACAAAGGTATTAGCGCACATTCGACGAGCACACTTATTTGAGAAATCCTACAATTAATTTTGATAACAAATCTTCTTTTAAAATTGTGTTCACTTATAGTCAATGTAATAATAAGCCTAAGTGGTTCTGCAATATATTTATAGTGACTTGACCCATTATTTCACATACAGTAAATAGATCATATTTTACTCCTGATAGAGTCGTCAAATCCATTATGTAAGCTATGTTTATGATAATATAATATACGTTACTCTCATCTTATGTTTCCTGGAATTTGGATATTTACCTTCATTATGTTCGAGAAGAATAAGAATAGATGAAGAAAGAAACAACCAGTGTTCAAATATATTGAATTCACAAACCCATATAAAAGAACAAGCTGAGCCCAGGTAGTATAATAAATGCCCCTCCAAATAACGAGTCCAGCTACAGTGAGGGTGTTCGTTATGTTCCCCCTTCATCTGATAGATTGATGAGAATTTAAAAGAACATTTGTCCGCGGCACCGTGCAACAACTATCCTAAGATAATGATGAAGGAGCATACAGGAAAAAATTCAGTACAAAAAGGACGTATCAAAAATGAGGGTTAGCGGTATTCAGTAATAATCTAAAAAAAAGTAGATTTAAATTGTGAAAGTAAGTCAAGTATTATGGGCTTCAGTTAAGTTTCTCAGTTCCATAATCACATTTTAAAGAATTTAATTTCAAGAAACGACGCTTTAAAAATAGAAACCTCAGTAGGGAGACAAGTTTTAATAATTTAATAAAGAAGTAAAATTAACTTAGTATAAAAGGCTAAGTAATTATTTAATAAAATAAATATACTAGGGAACAAGGCAGTTTGTAATCTCTGTGGCATGATAGTGATTAATTATGAGATCCTGGAGAGATAAGCAACACATAGACGAACAAACGCTGAAAGCCTCACATAAAAAACAAACTGATATCACGGACTTTTTCATAAAATTGTTCACAGAAACAGGACGTCGGCCGGGAACACGGAAAACAGCCGGCCACTACCCAGGCTAACAATCAAGAGAACGCACACGGCGCACCACTCTCGCATCCCCCCCCCACACAACCCCACTACCCCCGCGTACTTATTTTCACGACATTTTTTGTCTTAAATGCACAAGTAGATGAAATTTGGGTAGCGGGCTTCAGTGAAACCCCCCCCAAACCCCCTCCGCCTCGACACTCGGCGCCTCCTTCCGCCCGGATCGAGTCCAGCGTGGTGAAACTGCCATAACACGTCCATTCTTGTTGGACAAAATACCGCACGCGCCCCCCCCTCATTTGCAGGAAAATCGCTCGACAATCAGGCGGAAATAAATTTGAGAACCGCCACCAAAGCACGTACCACCTGATCTCGGCTGGACTCTGGTCCGCAACCGTCTCCCATCCTATGTCGAGCAAAAAGCCTGTAGCGGCTCATTTACACTCATTGGAGTTCTATACGACTCGGGGGGCGCCCCGTCACCTAACCAGACCTATACCTCTACTATAAACCTTAACCGTGTCTACTATTATGACTACCATCACACCTAACGTATATGACCTAAACCCCTCCCGGCAACCTCCCCACAAATACCTACACGTGACGCATACTCTCACGACGCTACTATATACTATATTAGCCATTAATAGTAATCGTTACACAAGAAGGGCCATGAACAATATTACCATGCTCAGGCAACACCCCACCGGGCACTAACCCATAAGCCATCACGTAGCGGACAAGGGGGTCCAATAACTAAGATAAGCTATGAAACGTATATTATAGTTATGGACAACTCCCCCCTATTCGCTAAGAGGCGGTACGATACAGACCACGCTCACTACTAAATACCCTCACTCGATGTATACAGCTAGCTATGAGCCTCACTACTCATAACTACTCACCTTCACCTCATGATATATATATACGGTACTACCAAGCCTCACTCAGAAATAATAGCTCAGTGAATAAAACTATAGGAGCGCCAATGGACACCTCACTCACCCCCTCACCCATATAAGTAGCGATAGGCCCTCTCTACCCTTCCCCGGGGCCAAAACATCTAAATACAACTTGATAATCATCATCTGTAGAAGATAGAAGAGATTAAACCCCCATCGCCCATTTCGTACGATTCGCCGCTAGGAGTAACTATCGCTTCCACTATCATTCTACCAATATAAAAATACACGGTTATACCGTCACGGGCTACTCAACGAGTATAGGGTCACCGTATAAGGGACATCACGGTACATATAAATAACATAGCCTACCTACTAAGATACTCTCACCCTAGCTACTAACCTAACCTCACCTTCACCACTGGCCCTAACCACCCGACAGTAACTCACTTTATCTATTAAAGTATAACAATATGGGTAATACTCCAACTCAGCTAATCTAATAACTACACCCCGTACTCACCACCACACAGCTATATACCCAATAACCCCTCACTACTCACTCATACACAGACCCACTCGCACACTTCCCACACTCGCTCCCTCTCACCTCCTCACCTCACTCTCACCTCACCTCTCCCTACTATACTCTCCTCACATCACTACCTCACTCACTCTCTACTATACTAACTACGTCTACTCTCTCCTCTCACGATCCACTACTCATACACTACAGGGGCGACGAGTTCTAAAAAAAACCGACCCTCACCTCACTCTCGGAAAGACCCCCCACCTCCCCCGCTACTAACACCTACACAGGTAACCTACTCTCAGTTATATCACTATCTAATTATACATCGCCATAAAGCAAAAATCATCAATCCACTTCCCTCCTTCGTAAATATCGAGTTGCGCCTAACATCAAGTACAGAACACGGCCACTAACACTCCCTGCTGACCCGCTCACCGTATATGTCCCGGTACTACTCCCTCAGCGGGGTATATATATATATATACTCCCCGCGAACCGGGTATAACCGTACAACGGAATATACGCCCGTAACACCTCCTCCTATATACCTAGACCCACCACATGTAGAATAGCAATAAGAACCAAAGCAAGACTCCGTGACCCCTCATATAGCTATATATCAGGGCGACTCTAGTAACTTCCTCTCCTTCGACTACTCGTTGGCCTTACTCTCTCCCTCTCTCAGACGACCCATCTCTCCTCTGCGGTCTCATCTCTCCCCTCTACTACTCTCTCTCTCTCGTCTCCTCTCTCTCCGTCCTGCATTAAACCTCCTTTCTCTCATCTCTCTCCATACATCTCTCTCAGTCTCATTCAAGTTAAACCTATATAGCATATAGGACCAAGCTCACTGCTACACCTCTACTCACTCACCTAAGACCTACATGATCTTACCACACCACGCACCCAGTCCTACCAGGACGCCGGCCTATGAGGTACTCAGCTACCGTAATAAAGGTATATCGCCGGGGGAACATACCTGCACTCACACCCCCTCACCCTACTCCCCACACAGTACCCCTCTACGTTCAATCACCTCTATAGCCTCACATATATACAGTCATACAAGGCTCCCCATACCTCCTCACTCCATCACTGGCATGAATGCTCTACTCTGATCAATATTTACTCTCCACTCTCTCTCTCATACGTCTTGTTCTCACTGCCAATTTTTCTTAGTTATATCGCCTATTTACTTAATCACTCTCACTTTATTGTTCGCCCCACGCCCCTCTTTTGGTACCACATGGCGGCGCCATTGCCGCCGTTGCAGTGGTCGGGCGCCGGGGTATAATGCATGTAAAAGACATAAAACTAAAACTAACGACCTCCGTAACAAATATGCCTCAGTCACTGTAGTCATACAATCACATAAGGCCCGAGCTGTCACTACTACCCTCACCTACACCTCCCGCGTAGGCGCCACTACCTATAGATATATAAATACTACGGGGCGGATAAGTACCGGCCAGCATAGCCCCACGGCCCAACACAGGGCACAAAGCCCCGGTCAGGTAGCTATATACACAACCCTTACCTATGCACCCCTTAGTATATACTACTATATACTATCAGCCACTTCCCAGGGTATCACCTGGCATTCCCGGCATCCATCACTCTGGACCCCAACAGTATCATTTCGCGCCCTAGTCCACAAACGGGAGTATACTACACGCGGCTAATAAAGTTACTTATTACAAATACTATATATATATATATACGCTCAACTTCCCTCACCCTACTATAATTATACTCAATCTCACTCACCTCAGTACTATCACATTACCCTACGCTCACGGCAACTATATACCGGCTATTAACTAGCCCCAATATATAAACCCCGGTATAAATACTCAGCTACAAGTATAACTCATCACTCACTAAATAGCTCACCTTGAGAGTCCTCATAATCCATACTAGCCGTCGATACCCCTGTAGCCTCAACGACCTCATCACGCGTTCCCTTCACACCCTATATGCCAGTTATTGGCCTCTCCGAAGTTTTAACCCCACCTATATAAAAAATATTTGGCCGTAATCTCAACTGTGCCTCTCTCCTACTCAGACTCCTCACGCTTCACCACTCTCTCCATAAACATTGTATCATTTATATTATAAATTCACAGGATACATAACACGCCTTTACCTCTATGCTGCAAACGGAATCACGCTCTCTGACTCTTTGTCTCACATGATGTTTAAACAGCCCTTAACTCATATGATAAAGCGGAGCATTATTTCCCCTTTTTCGCTCTCTCAACTCTCCTCCCGCTACTCTTCTGGAGTCATAACTGCATTATTAGTGTAAGATTGATATTGTCATTTATGTATGAACCACCAAATTTCTGCAAAAAGTGATGAACAAATATTAATCGCACAACCATTGTGAATTTGGCAACAATCCATAGGCAGTCGTTCACAATCAATATCATAATGTTTCAACTCGTGGCTCGAGCCAAACGGGCCCAGCAAGCTCGAGCTACCGCAGACTGCAGAAGTCGACCAACTCCAACGACGACCATACCGTCTGTCCACTCACTTATACGGGCCCCGCTCAGTAGCAGTAACAAAGCGGGTAGTATACCCTCACTCAATAACTCATCAATAAACAACCCTCTTATATATATGGGAGGTGTCTGGTATAGGTGGAGGAAATTATTAGTATACTACTAGTATACTCACTCAATAACTCATGCCCCCATCACAGTCCGAGCCTAAAGCGCACTCTACCTTCGACCTGTCATAGTCCATATTAATTGACCCAATGAATATAGAATACCCAACATCCCTCCTATATATATATCCCAAATGCCCGGGGGGGAGGAAACCCCATCAAAACACAGTAGATATCCAGTATTTCCAGAAGAGACCCAGTTAAGTAAGTTTAGTTTTTTAAGAAAAATTATTTGAGTAATAATTTCTTCATAATTCCGGAAGCTTGCCACTAAAGAATTTTCTTAAAAAACTTTGCTTACCATAGTTTTGGTCGACCACCCCTTTTCCGGCACTACGCAGCCCACTACGCTACTCATAAATAACATACTCACTCACCCTCTACCTATATAACCCGCACTCCCCTACTAACCTCCCTATATAATACCATACCTATATATAAAGGCCGAAACACTCCTATACGGCAGCCTCTCACGTCAGGTCAACTATCCAGAACACATAGCCATACCGACTATATATATACACTAAACAATCACCCTAATCACCCCTCAGGTATGCATAAATACGGCATGTACCTCACCCTCGGCACCGAGGCAATCACTACCCACTCCCCCTATTAGGGGTACCTCAATACCGCCGGGCCCTACTACCCCTAATGCTTAGTTCTACCTCAGGTCAGAATATCCCACCCTAGTTCAGTAGTATCATTAGAACTACAAAATAACAGTAAGCAGCTATACGCGCTCTGAACCCAAGTTTTCAAACTTTCGTTCCGCGCTCCCGCTCGCCCTCGCACTCCTCCGGGCGACCAATGGACCACGAAGAGCAAATGCGAGGCGGAAACCGAGGAGACGTGTGAAGCACTATTAGCTCTCGACGGTGCTTTCTCAAAATTACAACCAAAATTAAATAACCTAAAAAGATGTTCCTTTTACATCTCCTTAACCAAAACAAATGCTTTTATAACAATAATACGAAACCCTAAAGATATAATATTGTGCAAAAATACACCACTTTTTAGCAACTGAATGCCCCACAGCCCACGGCCGGCGAACCACACCCCAGTCGCCCGCCGCAAAGGCGCCATTACGCGCGCACCCACGCACCCAACTACGCGCGCTAAGGCCAACGCGTGTCCCTCAGAGCCCTCGCATGAGGACGCAGAAGACGCTCAGGCGCAATCACAAAAAAGGAAAATTATTGAACAGCCGCGCCCAGCTCTGATAAATATATATATACCAAGATAATGCGATGTGAGGAGGTCATAACACAAACCGAATATGAATATAAGTATAATATAGTAATATATAACCAATATAAAATCATCTAATAAAACGATAAAATAACTAAATATAGACAAACATATATAGAAATAATATATGAAATACTTAGTGTATAAATAATATAATAAAATAAATATAGCACAGTTACATCAATATATAGTATTATATCATATATATTATATATTGGTTTAAAGGCTTCTTTTTTTCTTTTTCTTAAAATCTCTCTCTCTCTCTCTCTCTCTCCTCTCTCTCTCCTCTCTCATCTCTCCTCTCTCTCTCTCTCTCCCTCTCTCTCTCCTCGTCTCTCTCTCTTCCTCCTTTCTCTTTCTCTCTCTTTCTCTTTCTTCTTCTTCCCCTGCCTGCTTTAGTGGCGTCGCGACTCGCTCACCTTCTGCTGTTACCGCACCATTTTCAATGTCTCTGCTCATCGCCATCTTTGTTTTGATAATCAGTAATTGCTGCTCCAGTTATTTTACAATTATTGGTTTGCCAACGAACAAATGTACTTCAAATTTTACATCATTTACTGTGCCTTATTCGTCGTATCGTGTGAACTGTTTTTACATCTGTTTTTGTATTGTAACACACGATTCATACGAATTAGCCTAAGGGATGTCAATCGGTGTTTTTGTGTATCTAATTATTAAAATATTTTATTATCAAAGTCTTATGGTTAAAATTTAGAGACTAGTTTTTTTATATAGTGGTTCTTATATATTTATCTTATTATTTCCTTAATGTCGAGTTTTTAATGTATTTTATTTATTAGATTTAATTTTTGTATTAATTTTCTATTATCAAATATTGTCAACGTTTAAAATACGGTCACCTATTAAAATATTCTCCGGCAAAGAAATCTGTTTTAATGGGATTACGTACTCAGTATTTTTAATCTATAAGATTGTATTTCAAGTATTCAGTTTTTTCATATATCATTTACTTATGTATTTGTATTTTGATTGTTAGATTATGTTATGCTTTATTCTATAAATGTTTTATCTCTTTAATATAGGTTTGTACTGAAAGCAGTTCCGAGGTATTTCATTCCAAAATTCCTTCCTTTTAATGAGGATCAACAACCGCATTGTGGTGACCCTTTTGGAATTGAATCCGCTGCCTTCTGGTCGTCAGATGTCAAACTTTGTCAACTGTGCTGCCTTCACGAACCCCACCTGGACGCTTCAGCCTCCTCGAGCTCCTCCGGACGCAATTTCCGCGATACCTTTTGAAATTATACACATTGATTTTTAACACTATTATCTGGGCCATACCCAGATTTATTTTTTTATCATTACATTAGCCCGTAAAGCGGCTATATTTTTTAGTGTTTACGACCCCATAGAAGAGTAAAATAAAGGAGTTATAAAAATTACTCGTATGTAAGTAAACAATTCTGATCTATTTTTAAAGGAGTTATTTCTTTCTTTTAATATTAAGTCTTTTTAGGTTATGTTAAGTTAATGGGTTTAAGCCAGATTTTACGCCCAAGTGTTCCCTTTTCGGTCAATCCT